>ML389816.1:97025-131763 GCA_005239525.1 Nicotiana knightiana | reverse complement strand
TGCAACCTGATGGGCTGAGCAAGGCCATCAATAAACCGTCTGACCCTCTCCCTCTCTGTGGGATTTATAAGAAGAGCATGTCTAGCCAGATCCACAAAACGAGTCTTATACTGAGTCACAGTCATGTTACCCTGCTGGAGTCGCTCAAACTGACGACGCTTATCCTCTCGAGTAGTGACAGGTAAGAACTTCTCCAAAAAGAGATGAGAGAACTGATCCCAAGTCAGAGCAGGTGATCCAGCTGGCTTAGTCAACAAATAATCCCTCCACCATTGCTTGGCGGAACCAGTCATCTGAAAAGCTGCGAAGTCGACCCCATTGGTCTCCAAAATACCCATATTACTCAACACCTCATGACACCTATCCAGATATTCCTGTGGATCCTCTGAAGTAGTACCATTGAAATGGACAGGAAATAGCTTAATAAACCTGTCAAGTCTCCATAAAGCATATGATGACATGGCTGCCCCATTAGCAGGCGGCACTGCTGCAACTGGCTGAATTACCCCAATGGGATTGGTCACTGGAGTCTGAACTTGAGGAGTAGTCTGAACTGGAGTGTGGGTAGTAGGAGTCGGGACCCCTCCTCCGGCCTGAGATACAACTGCTGCAATAGGAAAGGTTCCATTCTGGGCCACGCTCTCCATAAGGCCCACTAAACAGACCAAATCATCTTGAAGAACTGAGGTAGCAATAAACCCCTCGGGAACCTGAGCCGGTCCCGCTTGAACGGTCTGAGCTGGAACCCCCTCATTAATCTCAATCTGAGGTTCCACAGCTGGGGCTGCTGCCTGAGCAATGGGCTGAGTCCTGCCCCTACCTCGGCCTCTAGCGCGACCTCGGCCTCTGCCCCTAGTAGGAGTTGCTGCTGCTGGAGGACCGGAATGCTGGTCAGCGGAAGATGAAGCACGTGTTCTCGCCATCTGCGAGAGAGTAGAAGAATCCAAATCAGTATTTGAGATACAAAAATCGCACGATAGAATAGAAATAAAACGGAGTTGTTTCCTAACTCAATAGCCCCTGAGAGATAAGTACAGACGTCTCCGTACCGATCCTTCAGACTCTACTAAGCTTGTTCGTGAATTGTGAGACCTAAGTAAACCTAGTGCTCTGATACCAACCTGTCACGACCCAAATTCCCAACCTTAGGGATCGTGATGGCGCCTAACACCACACTTGCGAGGCAAGTCAATGTTAGAATTCGATTAACTACTTTGCATTATTTATCCATTTAGCATAAACAAATAAATTTAAAGTGATCTTAACTGAAATAATTCCCAACAATATGTAAATAAAATAATAATATTAACTAATTAAGTTAAACGAACCGCGAACTAATTATATAAATAATATCTAAACTACCCTAGAGTCTTGTGTCACAATCCACGAACGACTAAAGAATACTACAAATAAATGTCTGCAAGAAATAGTGCACTGTTCTGAATGATATAAAAAAAATAGTGTATATAAAAAAAATAAGAGAAGACTCTCGGATCTCTGCGAACGCCGGCAGATGTACCTCGTGTCTCCAACGAAATCGGGTAGTCGTCCTAGTATCGTCTACTACTGAATGGTACCTGGATCTGTGCAAAAGAGCACAGAGTATAGTATCAGTACAACCGACCCCATGTACTGAGTAAGTGCCGAGCCTAACCTCGGCGAAGTAGTGACGAGGCTAAGGCTGCGCTGTTAATAGTATAATAGACAACAATAAATAAAAATAAAGCATGAAAGAAATTTAAACAAATAAATAAATTAATAAATAAATGCTGTAACGAATTCAACATAACTCACTGCTTTTCTTTTCAGATCTCAGCCATAACAAATTCTTAAATAAATTTCCAACCTTAAACTTAAATTATTTTTTTTAAAATTAAAAATAGTGCCAAAATATATATAAAGAATAGTATAAATACTTAAGCTTTTCAAAACCTTTATTTTTCTTATTCTTTAAAAATCGATAAAATATAAATGTCCTCCGTTATCGCTCTTTGTTGCGGCGTGCAACCCGCTCCCACCCGTCCTCCCTTATTACTCCTCCCAAAATTTATCACCCTTATTACTCCTGTAGCGTGCTACCCGATCCCACCTGTCCACCCTTATCAGTACTTGTTGCGGCGTGCAACCCGCTCCCACCAGACATTTCATATCAATTTATTTATCAATTTCACAATTCAGGCCAAGTCTTTCACAATATTTTTGTCTCAATAATTATAAATAATGAACCGTATTTTTCTCATAATTTCATCAATATCCTCTCAACCAGGAAACCGACAGGAACATAAAAATACAAATATATCTATTTCGTGGAACGATGCCAAATAGTCATGGAAATGATAATGAACATATAACAAGTAAAACAATAATCAAATAAGTGGGGAATGTGAAAAGGATCATGTTTAACAAACGAATTTTGGGTGGTGCATAGGTACTCGTCACCTCACCTATACACCACACCCATGCTTTACACATAACAAATAAGTGGGGAGTCTTATTCCCTCAAGTCAAAGTTAGACCAAACACTTATCTTAATTCTGCAGGCCACTCACTACTCAATTATGACCTTTCCTTTTGAATTCTCCTTTAAATTGCTCGAATCTAATAAAAAATTAACTTAATATCATTAAATAATTCTAAAGGAATTAACTTTATTGAAAAATATAATTTTTTTTTTAAAGAAAAACAAATGTTGGAATACAAGATTTAGCCCAAAAAATTAAGAAATTATTCAGTGAACAAATACAAGAACACAAACGATAATAAATAAATAAATAAATAAATAAAACAAACATACTTACTAGCCTCTTCATGATTATATTCTGTGTCATAGTGTCATTCACAAATCTGAAAACCACCACTATTTTGGTTTTGTTCATTTTTTGTACATGTTTTATATTGGGTTTAGTCTAACAAATAATGGAAAGAAAGGACTATAAAGAATAATCATATTTAATTCTCCATAATTATTAGCCATTAATTACTCTTGTAAAAATTTTAGTCAATTTTCTAACAGACATTGCCGACACTCAATCACCACAACCTCAAGCAGTAAAGAGGCGTTGACCTTATGACTCCTTCCCTCGAACTGAATAAAATTATTTATTCATGTTTGATATTTACATTAAATCATATTAAATAATTATAATATATTTATTAGTTTGTATAAACACTAAAAACATGTAAGTCTACCCATCATCATTATAGTGTCAGAAAATAAACTAACAGGAATAGCTATGTCAGGCTCTACAAAGATTCACACAATTAATAGCTATGTCAGGCTCGATAGCCGTGCCTCTGTCAATATGTCAATACCTATATGCTATTCTAGGTTTTGTTTCTAGCTTAGAAGTTAGAATTTATTGGCTTCACCAATTTTATTCCTACACGTGACTTGCAACCTGGCAGCAAAGGAGAATGGGCCTAGCCCATTTCTTTTGTTTAAATAACTCAATCAAGTTATTAATTTACCAATAATTACATATAGTATAAAATGTGGCCCGCTAGTAATTAACTGGTACAAAATCTTATATTCTAATAATTTATTCTACTAGCTTAGTATTTGATTTAAATGTTATAAACGTGTACCGGACTCCGGAACTAAAATACGGACCCGATACCAATAATTTTAAATATTATTTCTTTTCTTTAATTCATAAACATTTCAACAAAGCAATTTCTTTAAAAAAAATTGATTTCTAAGGCTTGGGACCTCGAAATTTATTTTCGGGCATACGCCTGAGTCCCATATTTTACTGTGGAACTTCCGGGATAGTCAGAACACGGATCCGGGCCCGTTTACTCAAAAAGTTGACCAAAGTCAATTTTTATCAAATTTAAATTCTAAAGATCACCATTTTCATATTTTTCACCTAAAAGCTTTCTGGTTTCACGCCCGGACTGCGCACACAATCGAGGTATTTAATTTTTAATCCTTTTTTTTTTTGGCTATTATGCATGGAACGGAGTCTAATTTTATAAAATGACCCCTTGGGTCATCACATTTATTCTATATTATCATTGGTTTGAACTGATTTTCATATGTTAGAGCATTGTGAGTGAGACTGGAAGGTGCTGACTGAGCGAGGCTTGCAGCCTGATTTTGAGACAATTATGAGGTCGGACTGCACACCGCAGCGATCCTGAAATCATGCTTTCGTTGGCTTGATAAAGCACTCGGGGTGAAAAGAGCCCTTTCGGAGTCTATACAGCCCCAGTGAGCGCACATATATTCCGGAGATGGATTTCTCCGTGGTTATTATGTTCCGGAGATGTATTTCTCCGTGGTTATTATGTTCCGGAGATGGATTTTCTCTGTGGGGGTTGGATCGGCCTTTTTCCTTAGTACTTGGTGACTGTGTCACTTGTGTTTATGTAGTGTTCGGGTTGGACTTCCTGGGTTAGAAGGCCGTATTCTAGTACTGAGTGGACCACCTTATGAGAGAGTGATTACTGAGAATACATCATTCTTGGTTCTATATGCATTCATGCTAGTATGCAGAGTTACAGACATATTTTGATGCATCGTGTTTATTTCCTGATATATTACTGTCGTGTCCAAGCTATATACTGTTGTTCGAATTATCCGAGGTTTAGTCCGTCACTACCTCTCAGCCCGTAGTTTGGCTTCGTTACTACTAGGTTGGTGTACTCACGTTACCCCCTGCACCTTGTGTGCAGATCCAGGTACAGCGGGATTCAGCTCTGGTCAGTGAGTAGCAGAAATTTTCATCAGAGTTGACGAGGTAGCAGCTGGCGACCGTGATCTCGTCTTCTCTTCCTTTTCTACCGTCGCATTTGTTTTCAGACTATGTTAGTCATTTCTTTTGCTTGTATTAAGTACTAGCAGCTCATGACTGTGTGACACTGGATCCGGATTGGTAGGATTTGGTCTTTTGAATTTCATAAACTGGTTTCCCAAAAATATTGGATTTATTATAATTATTGTTGATTTCAGACTTGTTAAAAAGGGCATTATATTGGAAATTGTATTTAGTTAGATAAAATGGGTGGCTTACCTGATTCCACGACAGGCGCCATCACGACTCCGAAAATGGATCGTGACAATTGTTAACTTGACACATATTGAGATATATAAATAAAAGCATATTGAAAAACTAAAGTTAATTTATTTTTTATTATATGAAAAAAATATTTATTTTGAACCAAAATAAATAAAAAGACCAAAAGATCATTTATTATTGACCGAATGAAGTATTTACAAGGCCTATTTGTAGGCATAGGAAATTAGAAATTTGTGGTGGAGATTTAGAAAACATAAGTGGGTAGAGATGGGCACCCACCCATAAAAATTATTTATAGCATGGGCACCCACCGTAGGGGCCCTTCCCTGCACTGTGCACATTCAATTATTTAGGGGTATTGACTCAAACAGAAAAAGTCTCGTAAAATTTAAGGGTTTTTTTCAAATAAATACAAAAATCGGATAACAATTACCTGGTTTTGCGAGGTTTTGGGGTTTTCAGAAAAAAAAAGAAAAGAAAGGACAATTTTTATAAAATATATACAAATTCGATCGAAACATTCAACTTAGATATAATTTACATATATCTTTTTGTTGTAAATCCAGTCAAAACATATAACTACATACAACTTGCATATGAAATGTTTGTCTTATAAAAATTTGGTTAAAACATATAACGTACGTAGAATTTGCGTCCAATTACATAGAACTTGCATATATACAACTTATTTACATCTTCCTCATCTAGTGTCAATTTGAAATTCCAACCAAAAGCAACTCTTAACTTTTACCGAATTCTCTCACAATTGAAATATAGATTCAAAAGAATATTCTTAATTGGTTGCAATATTACCAGATTCAAACAAATAACAAGTTCGCAAAATCTAAATTTAATTATATTGGGATATGAGATCAATTAATTTATTAAAATTTGTGTCCGTTTTTGGATTCTGTATTCATTTTGGGATGTGAATGATGTGTGATCTTATGATTTTGAGTACCAAAATTCATCGCTAATATATATTTTCGGCTTGGGTTTGCTTGGCGAGAGGGATACAGAGAGAAAATGAGAAATATTGGAGCCTAAAATGCGAAAAATAAAGCCTCATTCATTACGTTGTATACAACTGGTAAATATAGTTATATTAGGTATAGTTAAATTGGAATCTCCATAATAGTGGTAATTAAGTTTATAATTTTGCGGTAAAAATTCCTAAAATCAACACCTAGCAAAAAAAAAAAAGTATCCCGGTCAACAAGGGCATTCTGCATTCACGCAGGGTCCGAAAAAAGTCGCACCTCAAGAGGTGTAATGTAAACAATTTACCGAATACAAATATTAGTGGCTACTTGCACGGCTCGAACCCATGATTTATAGATAACACGAATACGACTTTGCTATTTTAACGCTTAGCAAATTCGTGATAAAAACAGTTTTAACATGGCCCATCAAAATGTAAATGATTGAAGAAAAAATTGACTTTAAACAGAAAACATATATCACGTGTTGTTGAACAGAGACTGTGGTCCTGCAATTTTTGAAAATGAAATTTCACTAACTTTTTTTGGTTGGATACGAAAGAAGTAAGTGAAGTTTCATTTGCAAAAGACTAAAGGAAAGGGCAATGCCTGAAAGGACACATTCATAACACATTCAGTGGTTCTAATTTCTAGTTCGAGAATATAAAAAATAAAAATAAAAAGGTTAAAAAATTAACTAATTAACTAGTTCATTTATGAATTCAAGGAGGATATACTAAGTAGAAGAAAAATTACTATTTGTGAAGCCATAACAATTTTATTAGGGAAACGTAATTTTTTATGATCAGTTACAATTTAAATAGAAGAAAATAATTTTATAAAGATCTATGATATCTTGTGTTACTTTAACTAATGCAATCAAATGACACATCCCATTCACTTAGTGGCACAAGCATATTGGATCATCACTAATATATAATGAATTTACTTTCTTGCATTGCTCGATTCTTATATTTGTCTTAAAATATTTATAGAATATGTATAAATTATTAATATAAAATTCAATAACTTAAAAAATTAAAATTTCAAACACATAAACTTTAAGTGTTGACTCCGTATGTGGCGCTAGTAGTTATAACTTATATTATCAAATCAAAGTGATACATAATAATACATATTTTATATGTTAATTTGGTAACTTATACACTAAAGTAAATAACTGTTTTTAATTGATTAAGATACATCAATGATAAGTCTAAATTAAATTATATGTAATTGAAGGATCCGATCACCTTTAGCTAGAGATCTTGTTGAAGTTATAAAAATGGACAAATTAGTGTTTTCTCTTACATAGTATGAATCGGATCAATAGATATCAAATACCAACGATTTCACCAAAAAATGATACTTCCTCTATTTAAATTTATGTACGTAAAACTATTACTATTTAAAAAATCAAATAAGGTTTTCTTCGTCCACGTTTCTTGCAAATTCACACCTAAAATTAGTTAATTTGACCCTCATATGCCGGAAAAGTTACATAAATTAAAACAGAGGAAATATAATTACCTAGGAGTGTTACGGTACGGTATTTAGATATTTCACTTCGGTATTTTTGATATTCGATCTCTTACAATGATATATAAAAAATCATACCTATTCTATATATGCTTTCGATTTTGATTTACTCTGCCTCGTAACTTCGGTTGTTTGACTTGAATATTAACTACTGCATAGAGCCATATATTATAATATTCTTAATTAAAGTACTCAAAAATATAAAATAAAAATGTTCTAAGCTCAATTGACTATCAACAAATTTTTTATCCAAAACACCAGCAAGTATCAGCATACAGAGAGTAAAAAAGTATATAAAGGAATAAATTTGATCATTATGTCGTATTACTTGCTTAGAATTAATTGTTGAACTTAGAGAATATAATAAGGAATAATCCAACATATACAACTTCAATCCACAAGCAACGGAGTAAGTACATAACACCCTAAAATCGTAGAAACATTACGATAAATTGTTTGACAATCTAGATAGTAAGAGTCAAAATTTGCAGTCTACCTTGTTCCTCCATTTTTCTAAACAAGTACATGGTTTCAGCCTTAACATGATGTGCCAAAAAGAATATTGTGTAATTTAGTATATTATAGTCCACAAGGATTGACTTAGTTGGTTGGGTGAGTGATTTTTCAAATAGAAAATCTGGGATCGATTTCCTTGACCTGCACCATTTTCAGTCAGAGCTCGTCGCACGAGCATGCCTAATGTCATTTACATCTCCTTTGTGGTTTGTGAGCTGTTGCACAGTGAGCAGGTTACCGAGTGCGCAGGGCGAAGGATATCGATGGGTTTTCTTGGGAATTTTTCAAAATCTTAGTATATTACACTCCCTCTGTTTCAGTTTGTGTGAACCTATTTCCTTTTTGATCTGTTCTAAAATGAATGATCCCTTTCTAAATTTTTAGAAACAACTTAGCTTAAATTTATAATTCTACCCTTAATGAGAAGCTTTTATAACCACACAATTACTCTGGGCCCCTTTTTGATTTGTTTAGGATCACAAATTTCAAAAGTTTTCATTTTTTCTTAAACTTCATGCCCAATCAAACAGGTTCACATAAATTGAAATGGAGGGAGTAATTAATAATATGTGTAATAACATAGTATATATATTTCGGTATTATTTTTTTAAATACCAAATACCACTACCTAATAGTAGATTTTATAAAAACTTAAACCAACTACCATATCAAATACCTACATATTTACCGTATTATGCCTAACCCTAAATTACCTATAAAAGGGAAGTTGGTGATAGTTTGATTCCCAAGTTCTTTTCTAAAAATCCATAATGGTTTCTCCCATAGAAGCTATTGTAGGACTAGTAATCTTCACATTTCTCTTCTACTTCCTATGGACCAAAAAATCTCAAAAACCTTCAAAACCATTACCACCGAAAATCCCCGGAGGATGGCCGGTAATCGGCCATCTTTTCTACTTCGATGACGATGGCGACGATCGTCCATTAGCTCGAAAACTTGGAGACTTAGCTGACAAATACGGCCCCGTTTTCACTTTTCGGCTAGGTCTTCCCCTTGTGTTAGTTGTAAGTAGTTACGAAGCTATAAAAGACTGTTTCTCTACAAATGACGCCATTTTCTCCAACCGTCCAGCTTTTCTTTACGGAGAATACCTTGGCTACAATAATGCCATGCTATTTTTGACAAAATACGGGCCTTACTGGCGAAAAAATAGAAAATTAGTCATGCAGGAGGTTCTCTCTGCTAGTCGTCTCGAAAAACTGAAGCACGTGAGATTTGGTAAAATTCAAACGAGTATTAAGAATTTATACACTCGAATTGATGGAAATTCGAGTACGATAAATCTAACTGATTGGTTAGAAGAATTAAATTTTGGTCTTATCGTGAAAATGATCGCTGGAAAAAATTATGAATCCGGTCAAGGAGATGAACAAGTGGAGAGATTTAGGAAAGCGTTTAAGGATTTTATAATTTTATCAATGGAGTTTGTGTTATGGGATGCATTTCCAATTCCATTATTTAAATGGGTGGATTTTCAAGGGCATGTTAAGGCTATGAAAAGGACATTTAAGGATATAGATTCTGTTTTTCAGAATTGGTTAGAGGAACATATCAAGAAAAGAGAGGTTAATGCAGAAGGAAATGAACAAGATTTCATTGATGTGGTGCTTTCAAAATTGAGTAATGAATATCTTGATGAAGGTTACTCTCGTGATACTGTCATTAAAGCAACAGTGTTTGTAAGTTCATCTGTTATTTTTTATATTTATTCAGTTTAATTTTGAGGAATAGACAGGTTTATGCAGTTTAATTTTGAGGAGTAGACAGGTTTATTCAGTTTAATTTTGAGGAATAGACAGGTTAATAATAATTTAAGTAATTAGGTTATCTAAATCCTAAGGATGATTATATATAGTAAAAATATAGAATGATAAAGGGAAAAGGATGAGAATTTTTTTTCCCCGACTAATCTATCTTTTGGATTGAAGCGTTTCCTACCAATGGGGACTTTTCTTCAGAGAAACTCAAGCTCCGATTAAAAATGAAAGAATATTTATCACATCACAACCTCTGATGGTAAAAAAAAAAGAGATATAACCAATTATAATTGATAAATAAAACTTCATTACTCCCATTAAGCATAACAAAACAAAAAAAGGTAAAGGGACTTCCTCTCTTTTTTAAGGAGAAATTCTTTGATTGTTTGTTAAATATAGATGATTTATTTATTTTTTATTTCTAATAATAATTATTGGTGCTTGAATCAGCTCGCGCTAACTCTTGGCTTTTTAGCAGCAATATAGTCAAAGCTAATATCCATGTTATTTGGTTTTCGAATAAGTTATACTGAAATTATATAATACAGGTGTTAAATAATAACATGATTATTCATAGGATATACTTTTTTTCTTGGGCAAATGTTATTTTATTGAATTAAAAATAAAATATATAGGTAAGCTATAAACGTGTATTTGATTTTACGCTAGATAAATTTGACTTCGTACATCTCTAAGAGAAGAGTCGAAATAAATGAATTATTTTATTGTTAAATAATTTCAGAAAAAAATAAATTCATTAGTATAATGAGATGTGCATACTTGACAATTACTAATTTGTCCACAGAGTTTGGTCTTGGATGCTGCGGACACAGTTGCTCTTCACATGAATTGGGGAATGGCATTATTGATAAACAATCAAAATGCCTTGAAGAAAGCACAAGAAGAGATAGACACAAAAGTTGGTACGGATAGATGGGTAGAAGACAGTGATATTAAGAATTTGGTGTATCTCCAAGCTATTGTTAAAGAATTGTTACGATTATATCCACCAGGGCCTTTGTTAGTACCACATGAAAATGTAGAGGATTGTGTTGTAAGTGGATATCACATTCCTAAAGGGACTAGACTATTCGCAAACGTTATGAAACTGCAACGCGATCCTAAACTCTGGTCAAATCCTGATAAATTTGATCCAGAGAGATTTTTCACTACTGATATTGATTTTCGTGGTCAGCACTATGAGTTTATCCCATTTGGTTCTGGAAGGCGATCTTGTCCGGGGATGACTTATGCATTGCAAGTGGAACACCTAACAATAGCACATTTGATCCAGGGTTTCAATTACAAAACTCCAAATGACGAGCCCTTGGATATGAAGGAAGGTGCAGGCTTAACTATACGTAAGGTAAATCCTGTGAAAGTAATAATTATACCTCGCCTGGCACCTAAGCTTTATTAAAACTTAAGATGTTTTATCTTGATTGATTATTGTTTAATACTTCTAGATGGATATTAATTCATCTACCTTTTTTCAATTAATTATTTATATGAGTTTTTTTAATTTGGTATGTTTGTAACAAGTAAAGAATGACTGCTAATATTGGAAGGTACAAAAAATAATTGAAATGAAATGTGATGGAAATTGTGTACCTTGGGACAAGGGAACACAACTATCAAGGAGACAAAACTCTATGGAAAGTAAAGAAACAGCATCCGGAAAAAAACAAAGGGACAACAATCAATCACAAATTCAGCCATGAGTTCACAAGTTTGGCATAACCCAATATTTTTGTGGATGTGCGAAAAGTAAGCATGTATAATGTTAAAATATATCTTTTAAAATCATCTTGTAAATTTAAAATCCAAAACGTCACAATTTTAAACTTACCATAGAGTAACATCAAATCTTTAAACTCCATGCAGTCGACTATAAAATATATCGTGAACACTAATTATGGTATACCAATATTTAGTATACCAAGAATAGTTGGTTTACCTTATATCAGTCATAGTATACCATGATTCAACTGTGATCATGGTACACTGGTATATTATGCAGTATACTAAGAATATTATGAATACCATTTAATATACCAGTAATCATAGTATACCATGTATAGTATACCAAGAGTATTGGGAATATCATTTAACTCACTCAAACAAAGTATACCATTATTCAACAGTAATCATGGTATATTGTGTGTAATATATCAAGAACACTAGGCATAGTATTTAACATACTANAACATCAAATCTTTAAACTCCTTCATGCAGTCGACTATGAAATATATCGTGAACACTAATTATGGTATACCAATATTTAGTATACCAAAAATAGTTGGTTTACCTTATATCAGTCATAGTATACCATGATTCAATTGTGATCATGGTACACTGGTATATTATGCAGTATACTAAGAATATTATGAATACCATTTAATATACCAGTAATCATGGTATACCATATATAGTATACCAAGAGTATTGGGAATACCATTTAACTCACTCAAACAAAGTATACCATGATTCAACAGTAATCATGGTATATTGTGTGTAATATATGAAGAACACTAGGCATAGTATTCACTCAAATAAAATATCCATAATTCAACACTAATCATGGTATACCAATGTGTAGTATATTATTAATATTCATGTTGCATCACTTAAAAAATAAAATAAAATTATATTCTATTGCAATTAAAGAAGATGATGAAAGATATAAGATAGTAGATATGGTCAGAAACGTAATTTTTTTTTTTCAGAATTGGGTAGAGGAACATATTAAGAAAAGAGAAAAAATGGAGGTTGGTGCGGAAAGGAATGAACAAGATTTCATAGATGTGGTGCTTTCAAAAATGAGTAATGAATATCTTGGTGAAGATTACTCTCGTGATACTGTCATAAAAGCAACAATTTTTGTGAGTTCATATGTCATTTTTCATTTATTCAGTTTAATCTCGTCACGATCCGGAATTCCCACCGTAATGGCGCCTAACATTTCACTTTCTAGACAAGCCACGTTAGAGTATTTCTAAATCAATTCTAATACAATTCAGTAATTAACAATAAATAAGCTATAAAGAACGCGAAGTATTATAACAATTTTATCACTTATCACTACCCGGATCTGGTGTCACAATTCTCGAGCATTCTATAATTTACTACAAGTACAAGTCTGAGAGAAGTACAACTGTTTGAATAAAAAAAACAGTAAAACAGAAAAGATAGACAGGGACTTTAAGGTCTATGACGCCGACAAATCTACCTTGAGTCTCCGGATAGCGGGTCCAACATCTAAACTCTCGATCAACCCAAGCCGGTATCAAAATCTGCACAGAAAGTGCAGAGTGCAGTATCAGTACAACCGACCCCATGTACTGGTAAGTGTCGAGCCTAACCTAGACGAAGTAGTGACGAAGCTAAGACAAGACACCTACAATCAACATGTACGATATAACAATGTATATACAATTAACAAAAAGAACTAAACAAGTAATATCAGGAGGGGAAAACATGTTGAGGGGTAATACGAGGTAAAGAACTGCAACAGAAGGATAACTTGAATAGTAGATACACTAAGAACTGATAAGAACCAATGAACACAGCAAAGGAATAGTGCACGACATCACCCGTCGTGCTTTTACTTTCATCCTCACCATGAAATTAATAGAAACGACACGGCATCACCCTTCGTGCATTAACTCTCATAACATGGCACAGCATCACCCTTCGTGCATTTACTCACAATATGATACTCCATCACCCTTCGTGCATTAACACTCTCAGCCTCACATAAAGTCAACACAAACGGTATGGCATCACCCTTCGTGCATTAACACTCTCCCTCACCAAAATAATGAACAATAACAATACGGAGATAGAAACAACAAGATCAATTCTTACTTCACCAATTTTTTTCACAATACCGACCTCAACTTGAATCAATACTAGATAAATACCAAAGTCCGCAAAGATAATAAGAATGATCAACATCACAATTAACTAGGCTAAGCATGAATAATATGATCAAGGAAAGCAACTATTACAAGAATAAGACCCACCCGCATGCTATAACCCAACAACAACGGATAGGTACTCGTCACCTTACCTATACATAGTACCCAACATCTAAATACGTAGTAAACAGAAAATTTAGTCCTAATCCCTCAAGCTAAGGTTAACCACGACACTTACCTCGCTACAACAGCCAACTCAAAGCTCAATCACAACTTTTCCCTTCAAACAAGCCTATGAACCAATAGAATCTAGTAAATTACCAACCAAACAATTCAAATAAATCCTTAGGAACTACCCATGATTGTTAAGAATTCAATTTAGGCCATTTTCTAAAAAGTCAACACCCGGGCCCGCTTGGTCCAAACCCGAAATTCGGATCAAAACCTGATTACCCATTTACCTCCGAGCCCGGTTATATAACTGGTTTTGGAATCCGACCTCAATTTGAGGTCCAAATTCCCAATTTATCAAATCCCTAGCTTCTACCCAAAAACCCCAATCCCAACACGAAAACCTTAGATTTTGGGTGAAAGATTCATGAAATGTGATATAATTGAAAGAAAGTGGGTTAGGAACACTTACCAATGTTCTGGGGAAGAAAAGGTCTTGGAAAAATCGCCTCTAGGGTTCTAGGATTTGAAAATTTGAGAAATGAATCAAAAATCCCGTCTAAGTTCTATTTCATCAGTTGCAGATGTCGCAGATGCAACCAGGGTTTCGCAAATGCGTAGCCCGCAAATGCGAGAAAAGCTTTGCAAATGCGAAACTCCCACATTTCTGCTGCCTTCGCAAATGCGAACAAAATGTTCGCAAATGCGAAAATCGTACGATCCCAGATGCAACTTCTCAAGTGCGAAGAATCCCTTTCCCCAGTTCTTATCGCAAATGCGATTACTGACCTTCCACAAATGCGATCTTATTATCGCAAATGCGAACCTAGGATGACCTAGGCATACTTCACAAATGTGAATAAATGGTTCGCAAATGTGAATCTGACAGAAGATGGGGATGTTCGCAAATGCGATGATCTCGCAATTGCGATATCAGAGGCCAGTTCCCATAAAATGCAGACACTAGCAAAAATTTAAGTCTAAATCACTCTTTAACCTATCTGAAACTCACTCGAGTCCTCAGAGCTCCAAACCAAACTTACACACAAGTATAAAAACATCATCTGAACTTGCTCGCGTGATCAAATCGCCAAAATAACACCTAGAACTACGAATTGAACACCAAATCGAGTGAAATTTTTGAGGAAACTTTGAAATTCCTATTTTCACAGCCGGACGTTCGAATCACGTAAAGTCAACTCCGTTTTCATCAAATTTCACAGACAAGTCATAAATATGGTATTGGACTTATACCGAATTTCGGAACCAAAATACGGACCCGTTATCCAAAAGTCAAAATTTGGTCAAACATTTTCAATTCATTTAGCCTTTTACTATCAAATTTTGACAAAGTCCGATATCTCGGGCTAGGGACTTCTGATTTCGATTCCGAGCATACGCCGAAGTCCCAAATAACGATACGGACCCATCAGGACTGTCAAAACATTAATCCGGGTCTGTTTACCAAAAATATTGATCGAAGTCAACTCAAATGAAGTTTTTAGGAAAAATTTCTTATTTTTATTAGTCTTAACATAAAAGCTTTCCAGAAAGATGCCCAGACTGCGCACACAAATCAAGGAAGGCTAAAACATGATTTATAAGGCTTCAGATCACAGAATTAGGTTTTAAAACACGACATGAACTATCGAGTCATCACATTCTCCACCTCTAAAATAAATGTTCGTCCTCGAATGAACGTAGAAAAGTTATTGAATATGTGAATAGGTGGGGATATCTACTTCGCATGTCCGACTCGGACTCCTAAGTAGCTGCCTCGGCGGGCTGACCTCTCCACCACACTCGGACGGAAGGATAATTCTTCGACCTCAACTAACAAACGTGCCAGGCTAGAATGGCCACCGGCTCCTCCTCATAAGTCAAATCCTTGTCCAATTGGATAGAGCTGAAATCTAACACATGGGACGGATCACCGTGATACTTCCGGAGCATGGCCACATGGAATACCAGATGAACTCCTGATTACCCTGGAGGCAACACAAGCCTGTAAGCCACCTCTCCCACTATCTCGAGAATCTCAAAAGGTCCGATATACCTAGGGCTCAACTTGCCCTTCTTTACAAACCCCATGACACCCTTCATGGGTGATACCCGAAGCAACACTCTCTCACCGACCATGAATGCAAAATCACGAACTCTACGGTCGACATAACTTTCTACCTAGACTAAGCTATGCGAAGTCGATCCTGAATAATCTTATCCTTATACAAGGCATCATCTACTATATCAGTACCCAGAAACCGAGCCTTCCTCGGCTCAAAGCACCCAACTGGCCACCGACACCGCCTACCATATAATATGTCATAGGGAGCCATCTGAATTCTTGACTAGTAGCTGTTGTTGTAGGTGAACTCTGCAAGGGAAAAAAACTAATCCCGCGATCATCCGAAGTCTATGACACATACGCGGAGCATATATTCCAAGATCTGAATAGTGAACTTAGACAGCCCATTTGTCTGAGGATGAAACGTTGTGCTCCACTCAACCCGAGTGCCCAACACATGATGTACTGCCCTCCAGAAGTGCGAGGTGAACTACGTAGCTCGATCAGAAATAATAGACACGGGCACACCGTGAAGACGGACGTTCTCGCGGATGTAAATCTCTGCCAACTACTACGAAGAATAGGTAACTGCCATAGGAATGAAATGCGCTGACTTAGTCAGCCTGTCCACAATGACCCAAATGACATCAAAATTCCTCTGAGTTTGTGGGAGTCCAACAACGAAATCCATACTGATACACTCCCACTTCCACTCAGGAATATCTATATTGTGAAGAAAACCACCGGGTCTCTGATGCTCATACTTGACTTGTTGACAATTTAGACACCGATTTACATAGGCAACTATATCCTTCTTCATCCTCCTCCACCAATAATGCTGCTGCAAGTCCTGATACATCTTTGCGGTGCCCGAATGAATAGAGTACCAGAAACTGTAGGCCTCCTCAAGAATCAACTACCTCAATCTTCTTCGGATCTACCTGAATGCCCTCTATTGATACGACATGCCTCAAGAAAGAAAATGAATCCAACCAAAACTCGCACTTTGAAAATTTAGCTACAACTGGCTGTCTCTCAGAGTCTGAAACACAATCCTAAGGTGCTGCTCATGCACCTCTCGACTGCGGGAGTAGATCAAGATATCTTGAATAAACACAATCACAAAGGAGTCGAAACAAGGCTTGAACACTCGGTTCATCAAATCCATGAATGTTGCTGGGGCATTTGTCAACTCAAAAGACATCACCAGAAACTCATAATGCTCGTACCGAGTCTGAAAAGCTATCTTAGGGAGATCAGATATCCTAATCCTCAAATGATGGAAGCTAGATCTCAAATAAATCTTCAAAAACACCTTGGCACCCTCAAGTTGATAAAATAAGTCATCAATCCTGGGCAGTGGATACTTGTTCTTGATGGTGACTTTGTTCAACTGCCGGTAATCTATGCACATCCTCATCAATCCATCCTTCTTTTTAACAAACAACACTGGTGCACCCCAGGGCGATACACTAGGTCTAATGAAGCCCTTATCAAGCAAACCTTACAACTGTTCCTTCAATTCCTTCGACTCTGGCGGGACCATCCAGTATGGAGGAATGGAAATGGGCTGAGTGCTCAGAGAAAAATCAATAAAGAAATCAATATTCCTGTCGGGTGGCATCCCCGGCAGGTCTGTAGGAAATACCTCTGGAAACTCACGAACAACTAGCATGGAATCCATGGAAGGAACCTCTGCACTAGAATCACGAACATAAGCCAAATAAGCCAAACACCCCTTCTCGACCATACGCCGAGCCTTCATGTAAGAGATAACCCTGATGGTAGAATGGTCAGGAGTCCCTCTCCACTCTAATCAAGGCAACCCCGACAAGGCTAAGGCCACGGTCTTGGCATGATAGTCCAATATAGCGTGATAAGGTGACAGCCAAACCATACCCAATATGACATCAAAATCAACCATATCGTGAAGTAGAAGATCTACACTAGTCTCAACTCCCATAGTTACCACACACGAACAATAAACACGATCTACAACAATAGTATCCCCCACAGGCGTGGACATATATAGGGGCACTCAAAGAATCACGAGGCACAAAACAAATATGAAGCAAAATAAGATGAAACATAGGAGTAAGTAGACCCCAAATCAAATAGAACTGAATCATCTCTACTGCAAACTGAAACAGTACCTATAATAACGGTGTCAGATGACTCAACCTCAGTCCTGGCTGGGAAAGCATAGCATCGGGACTGGGCCCCACCACTCTAAACTGCATCTCTAGGACGACCCCTGGCTTGCTGGCCTCCACCTCTAGCTTCCCAACCTCCACCTCTAATGGTCGGACCACCACCTCTGGCAGAATGACCACTACCTCTAGCTGGATGAGCAGGCGGTGCAGCACCCAGTGCCGGGACCATGGCACGAGAACCCTGATGCTGAGAACTCCTCGATGCACAAGGGAAAAATCTAGCAATGTGCCTTGGGTTACCACAAGTATAACAAGACCTCGGCTGCTGTGACTGCTGGCCTTGAAACTGACCCTGTCGACCTGAGTAACCACCCTAAAAACTTTGGAGCGGAGGTGCACTGGTAGGAGCTGGTGGTGCACTATAGGCTAGCTGATCAGAATAAGGCATATGAGGGCCACAACCACCTGAAGCACCAATGGATTCCTGGAGTGCTAAAAAAGAATGAAATGGCTTGGGAGGATGGCCTCAACCAAAAGTACCCCTGCCTCTAGATGAGGCACCGCTGAACCCACCGGAATGCTGAGGTCTCTTGTCAGACCCTTGAACTCCCTGAGAAAAGAACTACCTCAACTCGCCTAGCAACATTGGCCGCCTCCTGAAAAGAAATCTCACTCCCAGTCTCCTTAGCCATATGCAATCTAATAAGCTGAGCGAGTCCCTCAATAAAACTCATCACCATCTCTCTCTCTCGGTAGGAAGCAAAAGAAGACCATGACTTGCCAAATCCACAAAACGGGTCTCATACTGAGTAACAGTCATACTGCCCTGTTGAAGATGCTCGAACTGACGATGATTCTCCTCTGTCAATGTGATAGGGAGAAACTTCCTTAGAAAGAGCTGAGAGAACTGGTCCCAAGTAAGAGCAGGCAACCCCACTAGTCATGTCAATAAATAATCCCTCCACCATTTCTTGGCGGAACTAGTCATATGAAATGTAGCAAAAGCGACCCCATTGTTCTCCACTGTACCCATGTTCCGAATAGCCTCATGACAGCTGTCAAGATACTCCTGGAAGTCCTCTGAAGATGCACCATTGATGTGAACTGGAAAGATCTTGGTGAATGTGTCCAATATCCATGAAGCCTCAGAAGCCATAACTGGCCCCTCACCGGCCTGTGCCGCAACAACCGGCTGAACTACTCTGACTGCATGAGATTCTGGGGTCTGATACTAGGGAGCCATCTACTCCAGATTGTGAGTACCAGGAGTCTGTGCTCCTCCCCCAGCCTAAGAGACGACTGCTGCCATGGGAAATGCGCCAGTCTAGGCCACTCTCTTCATAAGGCCCACTAAACGGACCAAAGCGTCCTGAAACATTGGGGTGGCAATGAACCCCTCCGGTACCTGAGCTGGCCCGACAGGAACAGTCTAAGATGGATCTTCCTCCTCAAATTGTACTTGAGGCTCCTCTGCTGGGGCTGCTGCTGAAGCTCTGGGTTGAGCCCTGCCCCTACCCCGATCATATAATTAGTTTGAATCTGACTTCAATTTAAGGTCTAAATCCCTAATTTATCAAATCCCTAGCTTCTACACAAAAATCCCCCATTCCACCATGAAAACCTTAGATTCTAGGTGAAAGATTCATGAAATGTGATGGGTAATTGAAAGAAAGTGGGTTAGGATCACTTACCAATGTTTTGGGGAAGAAAAGGTATTGGAAAAATTGCCTATAGGGTTCTAGGATTTGAAAATTTTAGAAATGAACAAAAAATCCCATCTAAGTCTTATTTCATCAAATGCGAAGCCAGCAAATGCAAGAAAAGCTTCGCAAATGTGAAATTCCCATATTTCTGCTGCCTTCGGAAATGCGAACAAAATGTTCGCAAATGCGGAAATCGTAGGATCGCAAATGCGACCCATGTCTTTGCAAATGCGAAGAATCCCGTTCCCCAGTTCCCATCGCAAATGTGAGACTATCATCGCAAATGTGTGACTATCATCACAAATGCGATTACTGGCCTTCCGCAAATGTGACCTTATTGTCGCAAATGCGAACCTAGGCTCACTTAGGCATACTTCACAAATGCGAATAAATGGTTCACAAATGCGAACCTGACAGAAGATGGGGATGTTCGCAAATGCGAGATCAGAGGCCAGTTCCCCGAAAAAGCAGACACCAGCAAAAATTCTAAAGTCTAAATCACTTTGTAGCATATTAAAAACTCACCCGAGCCCTTGAGGCTTAAAACCAAACATACACACAAGTATAAAAACATTATACGAACCTGCTCGCGCAATCAAATCGAAAAAATAACACCTAGAACTACGAATTGAACACCAAATCGAATGAAATTTTGAGAAATTTTTAAAATTTCTAGTTTCACAATGGGACGTCCGAATCACGTCAAATCAACTTCATTTTTCATCAAATTTCATAATAAGTGATAAATATGGTATTGGACCTATACCGAGTTCCAGAACCAAAATACGGACCCGTTATCCAAAAGTCAAACTTTGGACAACCATTTCCAATTCATTTAGCCTTTAACTATCAAATTTTGACAAAGCCCGATATCTCGGGCTAGGGACTTCCGATTTTGATTTAGGGCATATGCCAAAGTCCCAAGTCACGATATGGACCCACTGGAACCGTCAAAATATGAATCAGGGTCCATTTCCAAAAATGTTGACCGAAGTCAACTCAAATAAAGTTCTTAGGTAAAATTTCTTATTTTTATCAATTTTTAACATAAACGCTTTTCGGAAAGACGTCCGGACTACGCACACAAATGAAGGAAGGCTAAAACATAATTTTAAGGCTTTGAATCACAGAATTAGATTTCATAACACGAGATGACCAATCGGGTAATCACAAATTTTGAGGAATGGATAGGTAAATAATTATTTAATATCATGTTTCGCCGTACTTCTAAAATTAGCTTATTTTGAATAGTATTTTATTAGTGAGAAACATTTTTTGTTTGGCTAATCAATTTGAAAATATACTTTTGAGCAGCAATTAGTGATTAGTCAAGCCTTTACAAAATATTTTTAATTATATTTTTCTCAAAAGTATGGCTAAAAAGAAGCACGAGCAAACATGCTATAAGATTAAATGAATTAATAGGGGTGGATTATTCAAATCACTCTTCTTATTACTATTATTCTTTTAATAGGTGTGTACAACCTTATCCTGAAAATTAATTGTGCTGCTTTAGATTTTTTCACGCCCATTAAAAAATAATAAATACAAGGTATAGTTTACTATGTTACCCCTATTATATTGTTTTTGCATAATTGAGTATATTAAAAGAACTACTTGTCACGACCCAAAATCTCACATGTCGTGATGGAGCCTATCTTACTACTAGGCAAGCCAATAACCTGAATAAATCAGAATTTCTTTTAAGTTTGAAAATATAATAATTAGATTCTACAGAAAATCCCACAATATTTGGTACAATTACACCCACAAAACCCGGTGTCACTGAGTACATGAGCATCTAAATGATAACATAGTCTGACTGATAAAAACGCTGTCTGGAAATATAAAACAGTATAAATAACTAAAATGAAAGAGAGTCAAAGTATGCGGACGCCAAGCAGCTACCTTGATATCTCCACCAGATTGATCTTTGAAATCTAGTAGTCGTTGTATTCGGAAGTACATAGATCTGCACACGAAGTGCAGAGTGTAGTATTAGTCCAACCGACCCTATGTACTCAATAAGTAACAAGACTAACCTTTGGACTGAAAGTAGTGACGAGCTCAAAATGTACAGTCTAGTATAGAAATAATAGTGCAGAAATGTAGGCATGCTTTCAAGTTTAACAGTTAAACTCAATACAAGTAAAATAGATCAATCCTGAATGATATAAGGAATATGACATCTCTATATCTACATGCCAATGTACATGCGGTATGTGATGTACCTCAGTGGAAATCTCGTGCACTCACACCCTCAGAATACTCAATCACTCAGTCTTTATATGGCTAATCCAGCCCATATATATGACTACATCAACTAACAGTCAGTCACTTAGTTATGTATAAGGCCAATCCAGCCCAGGGGAAGATCCATCCTCAAGTATAAATGATTCCGACAAGATCCATGTCCAGGGAAGATCCATCCCTTAATATAAATGCTTCGGGTAAGATCCATCCATCAATATAAAATCAACCGTGCTCATTGTGGGGGGTGCAGACTCCGGAGAGGCTCCTTCAATCCATGGGGTGTAATATCCAGATCCAGGCGTAAATAAATAAAACATGATGCGGCGTGCAACCCGATCCCATAAATATCGCTCAAAATCTTCAGTCTCTCAGTGACATGAAAATCAACCCGACATGATGATATGATGTATCAATAAATGGAAAAAGAGATTGAGATATGATATGCAAAAGATAGATGTGACTGAGTATAAAATTACAATTTAAACATATACTTCAATAGCAAGACGACCCCGTGGGTCCCAAAAATATCGGCATGTAACCTAAACATGATCTTTATATGAGTCTCAGCTCAATTTCCTATAACACGTGGAGGATATGTGTGTAACGACATGATTATTTTCTTATGCAACTCCACATATTCAATTAAGTCACAATTCATATGGTGCACGCCCACACGCCCATCACTTAGCATGTGCATCACCTCCAAGCAATTCATATAACACGAAATTCAGGGATACCCTCATAACAAAGTTTAAAAGTGTTACTTACCTCAAACCGTGTAATTCTTTATTCCAATATGCTTTTGCCTCACGAATCAGCCTCCGAATGCCTCGAATCTAGTCACAATTATTCAATACAATCAACACAAACTATCAGAATCAATTCCAAATGATAAAAGGGTGAATCTTTAATTAAAAACCCCGAAGCCAACCATGCTTGAAGACTAGGGTTAGAAACTTACCTCTTGGGGGAAGATCTTGTCATATTTCCTTGTTGGATTTCAAAGCTTGAACAAGATCTTAATGAAGAAAGAATTGAGCTTCTTCCTCTCTCTAAAATACTCTCACTTCTCTCTGAAAATGTCATATTTTTGCTCCTAAATGAGCTTTAAGGGCTATATATCGAAGTTGGGTTAGGTTATAAAAATCAGAAAATGGACTCTCCGAACTCAGGTCTGCGATCGCAAAGTGGACTGCAAAACTTCTTTGCGGCCGGCAAAATGGACGGCAGGATTTGTTCTCCAAAAACTGGGTTGTTTTGGGTTGGGTCAGCGGCAGGTTTGCGGCCGACATACCTGTTCTGTGGTCGCAAAATGCAGACCTGTTCTATGGTCGCAAAATGCACTGCAGACCTGTTCTGTGGTAGCATAATGCACCGCAGAGCTTCCCTCCGAAAATCTCTAAGTTAATTATCCGATAGGTTTTGCGGTATGTGCAATGGTTCTGTGGTCACAGAATTGACCGCATAATGGTCCTCAAACTTGGCTCGTTTCTGCTTCACTCTGCGGCACTTATGCGGTCCATGTAATGAATCTGCGATCGCAAACTCGAGTACGAAATCACCTTCTTCAGCCAAAAATTTTCGTTAACAATTTAGTGAATTCTTCAAATACAACCTTTGTACTAATTAATCTACCTCGACACTACAAAACCTTAATTTCCTTAGCAAAATTTTCCGAGGCCTTACACTACTTTAATACTAAGAATATAGTAGAAAAAAACCAATAAATATTTGAACTACTACTTCCACAACCTCTTTCATGGTCAAAAGATGAAATATAGCCTCTTATAATTGATTAAACCACGTTGAACGACTAAAACTTCTTACTGCCATTGAATATAGCAAAAAGGAAAGCAAAGGGACTTCTTTTCTTTTTTTAGGGAGAACTTTTTTGATTGGTTGTTGAATATAGATTTAGGTCTTTTTTTCTATTTTTAATAATGATGGTGCTCAAATCAACTTGCATGCCGCTTGACTTTTTAACTATACTAGTGTTATAGAACAAATGTCACGACCTAAACTAATCCAGTCGTGATGGCGCCTATCATGGTACTAGGCAAGCCGACTCATTATAAAAACAAAACGATGTTTCCATTTCAAAGATAATTTCAAACCTTCGTAAGGAAGTTCAAATCAAAACAAAGTGCGGAAAGAAAAGCCCGACATCGGGGTGTCACCAGTCATGAGCATCTACTACAATTTATCCGACAATAACGACAGTAAAATAGTCTGGAAAATAGCTAAAAACAACTAAA
The DNA here is from genome assembly GCA_005239525.1 of Nicotiana knightiana. Classification (NCBI taxonomy): domain Eukaryota; kingdom Viridiplantae; phylum Streptophyta; class Magnoliopsida; order Solanales; family Solanaceae; genus Nicotiana; species Nicotiana knightiana. The sequence continues at coordinate 107,409 of ML389816.1, read as the reverse complement.
GGAAGATAAGAGGGAGAAGAGCACGACTGCGATCGCCAGGTAGCTACCTTGCTATCTCCGAGAAAATCTTCAACTGGAATAGTCAACAGCCGCTACTGCGTCCAGATACGCCTAGATCTGCACACAAGGTGCAGGGAGTAATGTGAGTATGCCAACTCAGTCAGTAACAAAAATAAATAAAGATTGAGCAGCAGTGACGAGCAATAATGCAAGTAAAGCTCATATCACAAAACCCAGTAAAATACAACATGCTTTTAAACCAAAGTTTGAATCAAATCAAATCGTTTAAATCCAATTCCAGTGAAATCATTTAAGGATATCTTTCAACAGTTTTCAAAACAAAGTCTCAATGCAAAGGTGAGCAAAAATGATTAAATCATAATCAGCCCCTCGGGCAAAATATTACTCATATACAGCCCCTCGGTAAAACCTCACAGTCACTCGTATAAAGCCCCTCGGGCAAACCTCACCATCACTCATTCCTCCCAGTCACTCAGCACTCGGCACTCGCACTCGCACTCAGTAGGTACCTACGGTCACTGGGGTGTGTACAGACTCCGGGGGCGCTCTTTCAGCCTAAGCGCTATTTCAAGCCAAATCATGGCATAATCAATGAGGCCCTCGACCAATATCAAACATGTTGCGGCGTGCAACCCGATCCCAAAATATCCTCACAAATCAGGGCTCGACCTCACTCATTCATAAACACTTCTAGCCCCTCGGGCTCTCAAAAATCAAAGTACTCATCCAAACAACATTTTCGTAATGCATCAAAAATAGAGTAAAAAAGGCCGAGTTATGCATTAAATAGGTATAACATGACTGAGTATAGATTTTAAATCAAAAACAATGAGAGGATAGAAAGTAAAAAACCGCTAAGGGTCAAAACAACACTGCCGTAAGGCCCAAACAGGGCATCCATCACAATTTACAGAAATTCTTTCTAAAACACATAAGTATCGTATAGTTTCAACAAAATATGCAACTCTACAGTTTCTACGGGACGGACCAAGTCACAATCCCTAATGGTCAACGCCCACACACCCATCACCTAGCATGTGCGTCACCTCGAAATAGTCACATGACACCAAATCCGGGGTTTCATACCCTCAGAACTAGATTTACAATCGTTACTTACCTCAAACCAATCAAATTCCTACTCCGTGATGATCTTGCCCCTCGATTCGGCCTCCAAAAGCTCCGAATATATTCACAATCAGTACAATACCATCAATTTATGCTAAAGGAATGACACAAGAATAACTATCAAATAGGACCCCAAACCCGAAATTGGCTCAAACCCGCCCCTCGGGCCCCCGTCTCGGAATCTGACAAAAATTATAAAACTTGAAAGCCCATTCACTCACGAGTATAACCATACTAAATTTATTCCAATCCAATAATAAAATCTATTCAAAACCCCCAAAACCCAACATTATATTTCTTCCTCATTTTCCTCAATTTTCCACCCCAATCACAAATTAAAGGATTAAATTAAAGGCATAATCATGGAATTTGACCAAAATTAGATAGATATTACTTACCCTAATCACCCACGCAAGAATTTCTCCAAAAATCACCTTCTACCGAGCTCCCATTTCAATTTTATGATATGAACTCGAAACCCTCATTTTGAATCTTTTAAATCTGCCCAGATATACCTTCATCGCGATCGCGAAAATAGCCTCGCGATCGCGAAGCGGCTGCCCCACATATTTACACTATGCGAACGCGGAAATCACCACGCATTCGCGAACCTCTGCCACACATACCTATGTGATCGCAACCTACGTCACGCGATCGCATAGAGCAATCACCTCAGCTCCTCGTAAGCTCTATTACTCCTAGGCGAACGTGGAACTGGCCATGCGTTCGCGAAGCACTACCTCAAACGCGTACGCGATCACGACCTTAACTCTGCGATCACATATAAAAAAATCGCCTCTGCCCTAAATAAGCCTACGCAATCACGAACATACTCTAGCGATCGCGTATAAGGAAACCAGAAGACAACACCAACAGCTATCAACCATCCTCCAAATGCTAAAAATGATCCGTTAACCACCCGAGGCCCTCGTGACCTCAACCAAACATACTAACACATCCCATAACATCATACAAACTTAGTTGAATACTAACACATCCCATAACATCATACAAACTTAGTTGAACCTTCAAAATACTCAAAACAAGATCAAAACACCAAATTATCCTCGGATTCAAGCCAAAGAACTTCTAAACTTCCAAATTCCGCAAACGATGCCAAAACATACCAAACAACGTTTGAATCACCTCAAATGTTACAAGCACGCCACAAATGACATTATGAACCTACTCTAACTTCCATAATTCCATTTTGACCCCGATATCTAATTTTCTACTACCGACCAAAATTGCCACATTTTCAACTTTCGCCAATTCAAGCGTAATTCTCCCATGGACCTCCAAATTACATTCCAAAGTCACCTAACGGAGCTAATTGAACCATAAAAATACAAATTCGAGATTTTTTATTCATACGTCAACATCCGATTGACTTTTCCAACTTAAGCTTCTAAATGGGAGACTAAGTATCTCATTCCACTCCGAAACCACTCCGGACCCGAACCAACTAACCCGATACAATACAATACAGCTGAATAACACATAAAGAAGCAGAAATGGGGGAAACAAGGCTATTACTCTCGAAATGATTGGATGGGGCGTTACATCCTCCCTCTCTTAAACAAACGTTCATCCTCGAACGAGTCTAGAAACCATATCTGCTATGCATCTCCCGCTCAGTCTCCTAGGTAGCCTCCTCCACAGGCTGACCTCTCCACTGCACCTTCACTAAAGCTATGTCCTTTGACATCAAATTTCGAGCCTGCAGATCTAGAATAGCCATCGACTCCACATCATAAGTCATATCACCCTCCAATTGAACCGTGATGAAGTCCCAGACATGGGAAATATCACCAACATACTTCCGGAGCATGGAAACATGAAATACCGGATGTACACTCGACAAGCTAGGTGGCAAAGCAAGCTTGTAAGCCACCTCCCCTATCATCTGAAGCACCTCAAAAGGACCGATGAACCGGGGGCTCAACTTGCCCCTCTTCCCAAACCTCATGACACCCTTCATGGGTAATACTTTCAGCAAGACCTTCTCCCCATCCATAAAAGACACATCACGAACCTTCCTGTCCGTATAGCTCCTCTGCCTCAATTGTGCTGTGCGAAGCCACTCCTGAATCAATTTCACCTTATCTAATGAATCCTGAACCAAGTCTATACCAAAGAGCCTAGCCTCAACCGGCTCAAACCATCCAACCGGAGATCTACACCTCCTCCCATATAAAGCCTCGTACAGAGCCATCTGAATACATGAATGATAACTGTTGTTATATGAAAACTTTGCGAGCAGCATAAACTATTCCCATGAACCCCCAAAGTCAATGACACCCGCGCACAACATGTCCTCTTATATCTGAATAGTGCGCTTGGACTATCCATCAGTCTGAGGGTGAAAAGATGTGATCAACTCAACTGGAGTACCCAACTCTCACTGCACGACCCTCCAAAATTGCGATGTGAACTTAGTACCTCTATCTGAAATGTTAGAAACTGGGACACATGCAGGCGAACAATCTCTCGAATATAAATCTCAGCCAACCGCTCTGAAGTATAAGTAGTACCAACAGGAATGAAGTGCACAGACTTAGTCGGCCGATCCACAACAACCCAAATAGCATCGAACTTCCTCGAAGTCCGTGGCAGCCCAACTACAAAATCCATGGTGATCCGCTCCCACTTCCACTCTGGGATCTCTAGTCTCTAAAGCAAGCCACCGGTCTCTGATGCTCATACTTAACCTACTGACAGTTGGGACACCGAGATACAAACCCAACTATATCCTTCTTCACCTGCCTCCACCAATAGTGTTGTCTCAAATCCTGGTACATCTTCGCGGCACCCGGATGGATGGAATACCGCGAGCTGTGGGCCTTTTCAAGAATCAACTCCCGAAGCCTATCTACATTAGGCACACATATCCGACCCTGCATCCTCAACACACCATCATCACCAATAGTCACATCCCTAGCATCACCTCGTCGGACCCTATCCTGTAGAACGAGCAAGTGGGGGTGATCATACTAACGCTCCCTGATACGGTCATAAAAAGAAGACCTGGAGACCACGCAAGCCAATACCCGACTAGACTCTGAAATATCAACTCTCACAAGCTGGCTTGCTAAGGCCTGAACATCCAATGCCAAGGGTCTCTCTGCTGCCCGAAGATATGCTAAACTCCCCAAACTCTCTGCTTGGAGACTCAAGGCATCGACCACCACGTTGGCCTTCCCCGGATGGTATAAAACAGTGATATCATAGTTCTTAAGAAGCTCCAACCATCTCCGCTGACGCAAATTAAGATCCTTCTGCTTAACCAAATGCTTCAGACTGCGGTGATCAGTGTAGATCTCACAATGAACCCCATACAAATAATGATGCCAAATCGTCAAGGTGTGAACAATGGGTGCTAACTCAAGATCATGGATATGATTATTCTCCTCATGGGTCTTCAACTGGCGAGAGGCATAGGAAATCAACCCACCCTCCTACATCAGAACAAATCCAATGCCTATCCTCGATGCATCACAATACACGGTATAATAACCTGAAGCTGATGGCAAAACTAACACTGGAGCTGTGGTCAAAGTAGTCTTAAGCTTCTGAAAGCTCTCCACACACTTGTCCGATCACCTCAATGGAGCACTCTTTTGGGTCAATTTGGTCAAGGGCGATGCAATAGATGAAAATCCCTCCACGAAGTAACGACAGTAACCTACCAAACCAAGAATGCTCATGATCTCCGTGGTTGAGGACGGTCTCGGCCAACTCTGCACCGCCTCTATCTTCTTCAGATCCACCTGAATACCCTCACTGGAAAACATGTGCTCTAAGGATGCTACTGAACTGAGCCAAAACTCACACTTGGAGAACTTTTCATAAAGCTTCTCCTCCCTCAATCTCTGTAATACAATTCTCATGTGCTGAGCGTGATCCTCCTGGCTACGAGAGTACACCAGGACTTCATCAATGAATATAATAACAAAGGAGTCCAAATAGGGTTAGAATACGTTGTTCATAAAATGCATGAATGCTGCTGGGGCATTGATCCCAAAATACATCACCAAGAATGCATAATGGCCATCACGGGTCCTGAAAGCTGTATTAAGAATATCCGAATCCTGAATCTTCAGCTGGTGATACCCGGATCTCAAATAAATCTTAGAGAACACCCTCGCTCTCTGAAGTTGGTCAAGTAAATCATCAATACGAGGCAAATGATATTTGTTCTTGACTGTGACCTTGTTCAACGGCCTGTAATCGATGCACATTCTCATGGAACCATCCTTCGTCTTCACAAATAGAACTGCTACACCCTAAGGTGACACACTAGGCCGAATAAACCCCTTATCGAGGAGTTCCTGAATTTGTTCTTTTAATTCGTTCAACTTTGTCGGTGCCATACGATACGGTGGAATAGAGATGGGCTGAGTGCCCGACACCAAATCAATACCAAAGTCAATATCCCTGTCAGGCAGCATGCTCGGCAGGTCTGCAGGAAACAAATCCAGAAAATCACGTATAATCGAAATAGAATCAATGGTAGGAGTCTCCGTACTAATATCTCTCACAAAATCCAGATAAGATAGGCAAACCTTTTCAACCATACGCTAAGCCTTTAAGTATGAAATCACCCTAATTGGTACATAATCTATGGAGCCGCTCCACTCAACCCTCAAAAATCCCGGCATCCCCAACGTCACGGTCTTAGCGTGACAATTTAGAATAGCATGGCATGGAGATAACCAATCCATACCCAATATCACATAAAAGTCAACCACACTAAGCAACAGAAGGTCCACTCGAGTCTCCAGACCCCCAATAGTCACCACACCTGACTGATATACTCGGTCCACAATAATAGTATCGCCACAAGAGTAGATACATGAACAAATGAAACTAAAGACTCGTGAGGCATATCTAGAAAATGAGCAAAGTATGAGGAAACATATGAATGCATGGAATCAGGGTCAAATAATACGGAGGCATCTCTATGATAGACTGGAATAATACTTGTAATCACAACATCTGAAGCTATAGCATCTGGTTTAGTTGGGAGTGCATAGAAACGGGCCTGACCACCACCAGATCGACCTCCCCCTCTAGGGCGTCCTCTAGCTGACTGACCTCCACCCCTAGCTGACTGGGTGGGTGGTGAACTAACTATGATGACGAGGACACTGCCTCCACATATGCCCAAACTCCCCACACTCAAAACAACCCCTTGGTGCTGGTGACTGGGACTAGAGGGAACCCCTAGCACCAGGATAACTGGTAGAAGAACCTGCGGGATTTTCAAAAGAAATTGCGAACATGCGTTTGTCGGCTAGCCTAGTTCCACGATAGGCGTCATCATGGCCGGTTAGGATTTGGGGTCATGACAGCTTGGTACCAGAGCCCTAGGTTACATAGGACTCAACGGTCATGAGCAGTTTTAGTAGAGTATTGCGGATCGGTACGGAGACGTCTGTACTTATCTTCGAGAGGCTGCCCAACTTTTAGGAAACATTCTATCTTTCTTGAACTCTTTCGTGCTGATCTATTGATTCTTTAAAATCTGAACTTACGTTGTTTCATTCTCTCACAGATGGTGAGGACACGCCATATCGATCAGGGTGACCAGTCACCGGCTAGACCAGCGAGAGGTCGAGGCCGCAGTCGAGGCCGTAGTAGAGGTAGGGGCCAGCCCGCACAGCAGCCGAGGCAGTACCTCAGGATCCCTCTATCAATCATGATCAGGTTCCCGCCGATGGTGTCCCAGCGGGACAGGCACAGGGCTCAGGCACCAGCAGTGCCTATAGTTATTCCGGGTCTTCAGGTGGCCCTGTCTTAGATATTGTCAGTATGCACCGGTTTGGCACAGGTCGTTGCTATGTATTCTTCTGCCACCACAGCTTAGGCTGGGGGAGGCAATCAGACTCCAGCTGCCCGGGCACCTGAGCAGGCCGCACAGGGTATTCAGGCACTGGGAGTAGTCCCAGCTCAGCCAGCTGCTCTGGTTCAGGATTATGTGGTCCCTGCTATGCCTGAGGATGAGCAGCACAGGTTGGAGAGATTCAGCAGACTTCAGCCTCCGACTTTCAGCGGTACCGAGGGCGAGGATGCCCATGGATGTCTAGATAGGTGCTAGAGGATACTGCGCACCGTGGGTATTCTGGAGACCAGTGGGGTCTCATTTGTCACATTTCAGTTTGCGGGTGCTACCTTTACATGATGGGAGTCTTTCGAGAGGCGTAGACCGGTTGGTTCAGCACCTCTTACCTGGCAGCAGTTCTCCACGATCTTTTTGGAGAAGTATGTTCCTCAGTTCCACAGAGAGGAGCAGCGTAGGCAGTTTGAGCACCTGCGCCAGGGAGAGTATCGGGTCCTTCATTAGAGCAGGTTGTTTTTGACTCGGGAGAGAGTATCGGGTGTTTATGACTCGGGAGAGAGTATCGGGTTCTTCATTCGAGCAGGTTGTTGACATAGCTCGAGATATTAAGTCTGTTCGCCGCCAGGAGCCGGAGGAGAGGGAGGCTAAGAGGCCTCATGGTTCGGGCAGTTCCGGTGGTGCTCCCTTTAGGGGACAATTTCAGCAGGGTAGGGGTCATTCATTCAAGCCCCCCTCAGTCAGGCCGCCCAGCATATAGTGGTGCATCTTCGGGGCAGGGTCCCCGTGGTTCTCAGTCAGGCCATACTTCATTTGGTGCCCTCCTAGCTCAAAGTGCAGCTTAAGCACCTCCAGTTTAGGGTTCATCTATATAGGAGTCTTCTAGTGGCCGTACAGGTGCTAGGGGTTTCTATCAGTTCCCACCTCCAGCTCAGGGTAGTTTTTTTGAGTGTGTAGAGTTCGGGCACGGGTGAAGGCAGTGTCCCAACTGTTCCGGTGGATCTTCTCAGTAGAGGGGCCAGCCCTCGACTTCAGCTCCAGTCACTTTACCACCCGCCCAGTCAGCTAGGGGTGGTGGTCAGTCAGCCAGAGGCCGCCCTAGAGGGGGAGGTCGAGCAGGGGGAGGTCAGGCTCGTATGTATGAATTTCCAGCCAGGCCTGATGCTACGGCCTCAGATGCCGTGATTGCAGATATTGTTTCAGTCCGTTTCCATGATTCCTTGGCTTTATTTAACCCTGGTTCCACATATTCCTATGTTTCTTCATATTTTGCCAGTTTTTTGGATGTGCCCCGTGAGTCTCTAGTCACCTCTGTTCATGTGTCGACTCTGGTGGGCGATACTGTTGTTGTGGACCGTGTGTATCGGTCGTGCATTATATCTATTGGGGGTCTGGAGACCCGATTGGACCTAATGTTACTCAGCATGGTCGATTTTGACGTGATTTTGGGCATGGATTGGTTATCTCCGTGCCATGATGTTCATGATTGTCACGCTAAGACCGTGACCTTAGCTATGCCAGGGTGTCCGAGGTTTGAGTGGAGAGGTTCTTCCGAGTATATGCCTAGCAAGGTGATTTCTTACCTAAAGGCTCAGCGCATGGGTGAGAAAGGGTGTTTATCTTATTTGGCCTTTGTGAGGGATGCCCGTGGTGAAACTCCTGCTATTGACTCAGATCCTATGGTCCGTGATTTTCCGGATGTGTTTCCTGCAGACCTACCAGGCATGCCACCTAATAGGGATATTGATTTTGGTATTGACCTGGTGCCATGCACTCAGCCTATTTCCATTCCACCATAGTATGGAACTAGTAGAGCTAAAGGAATTGAAGGAGCAGCTTCAAGAGCTCCTGGATAAGGGGTTCATTCGGCCCAGTGTGTCACCGTTGGGTGCACCGGTGTTGTTCATAAAGAAGAAGGATGGGTCCATGCGTATGTGTATTGACTATCGACAGTTGAATATGGTTACGGTGAAGAACCGGTATCCCTTGCCTCTCATTGATGATTTGTTTGACCAGCTTCAGGGAGCCAGTGTGTTTTCCAAGATTGATTTGAGATCTGGGTATCATAAGTTGAGGATTCGGGATTTTGATATTCCGAAGACTACTTTCAGGATCAGGTGTGTTCATTATAAGTTCTTGGTTATGTCATTTGGGCTGACCAATGCCTCAGCTGCGTTCATGCAATTGATGAACAATGTGTTTCAGCCTTATCTTGATTCCTTTATCATTGTGTTCATTGATGACATCCTGGTTTATTCTCGTAGCCAGGAAGAGCATGCTCAGAATTTGAGAGTTGTGTTACAGAGGTTGAGGGAAGAGAAGCTTTATGCAAAATTCTCCAAGTGTGAGTTTTGTCTTGGTTCGGTAGCTTTCTTGGGGCACGTGGTGTCTAGTGAGGGGATTTAGGTTGATCCAAAGAAGATAGAGGTGGTGCAGAGTTGGACCAGACCGTCCTAAGCTACAAATATTAGGAGTTTTCTTTGTTTGGCGGGATATTACCATCGCTTTGTGGAGGGGTTCTCTTCGATTGCTTCGCCTTTGACCAGATTGACCCAGAAGGGTGCTCTATTCAGTTGGTCTGATGAGTGTGAGGAGAGCTTTCAGAAGCTCAAGTCAGCATTGACTACAGCTCCAGTACTAGTTTTGCCTGCTGGTTCGGGTTCTTACACAGTTTATTGTAATTCTTCTAGAGTTGGCTTGGGAGCGGTATTAATGCAGGACGGTAGGGTGATTTCCTACACGTCCAGACAGTTGAAGGTGCACGAGAAGAATTATCCAGTGCACAATCTTGAGTTAGCTGCCATTGTCCATACCTTGAAGATTTGGCAGCATTATTTGTATGGAGTGCAATGTGAGATTTTCACTGATCATCGTAGTTTGCAATATCTGCTGAGGCAGAAGGACTTGAATTTGCATCAGAGGATATGGTTAGAGCTCCTCAAGGATTATGACCTCACTATCTTATATCATCCGGGGAAGGCCAATTTAGTGGCCGATGCCTTGAGTCGCCGAGCAGATAGTTTGGGGAGTTTAGCCTACCTTCTAGTAGTAGAGCGACCTTTAGCTCTTGATGTTCAGGCCTTAGCAGGTCATTTGGTGAGATTAGATCTATCAAAGCCCCCGCGGGTGTTGGCTTGTGTAGCCTCCAGGTCTTCTCTTTACGATCAGATTAGAGCACGCTAGTATGATGACCCATATTTGCTTGTTCTTCAGGGATGTGGTTATTGGTGATGATGGGTCATGAGGATGCAAGGCCAGATCTGCGTGCCCAATGTAGATGGGCTTCGAGATTTGATTCTAGAAGAGGCTCATAGTTCACGGTATTCCATCCATCCGGGTGTCGCGAAGATGTATCAGGATTTGAGGCAGCATTATTGGTGGAGGAGAATGAAGAAGGAT
>ML389816.1:6677-96131 GCA_005239525.1 Nicotiana knightiana | reverse complement strand
TCGGAGAGGTTAGCTGAGATTTATATCAGGGAGATTGTCAGATTGTATGGGGTTCCAGTTTCTATAATTTCAGGCAGGGGCACTCAGTTCACATCTCAGTTTTGGAGAGCCGTGTAGAGAGAGTTGGGTACTCAGGTTGAGTTGAGCACAGCGTTTCATCCTCAGACCGACGGGCAGTCGGAGCGCACCATTCAGATTTTGGAGCATATGTTGCGTGCTTGTGTGATTGACTTTGGTGGTTCATGGGATCAGTTTCTGCCACTAGCGGAGTTTGCATATAATAACAGCTATCAGTTGAGTATCCAGATGGCTCCGTATGAGGCTTTGTATGCTACGAGGTGTAGATCTCTGCTTGGTTGGTTTGAGCCGGGCGAGGCTAGGCTATTGGGCACAGACTTGGTTCAGGATGCTTTGAGTAAGAAAAATTTGATTCAGGAGCGGCTTCGCACGACGCAGTCTAGGCAGAAGAGTTATGCGGACCAGAAGGTCTGAGATGTGTCTTTCATGGTTGGGGATAAGGTGTTTCTGAAGGTATCATCCATGAAGGGTGTTATGAGATTCGGGAAGAGAGGGAAGTTGAGTCCCAGGTTCATTGGGCCATTTGAGGTACTTCAGAGGGTTGGGGAGGTGGCTTATAGGCTTGCTATGACTCCCAGTTTATCGAGTATCCATCCAGTATTCCATGTTTCGATGCTCCGGAAGTATGTTGGTGACCCTTCCCATGTTTTGGACTTCAGCACGGTTCAGCTCGAGGGTGATATGTCATATGAGGTGGAGCCAGTGGCTATTTTGGGTCGACAGGTCAGAAAGCTGAGGTCTAAGGATATAGCTTCAGTGAAGGTTCAGTGGAGAGGGCAGCCGGTGTAGGATGCCACCTGGGAGACCGAGCGGGAGATGCGGGACATATATACTCACTTATTTGAGACTCGAGGTATGTTTCTAGACCCGTTCGAGGATGAACGTTTGTTTAAGAGGGGGAGGATATAACGACCTGGCCGGTCGTTCCGTGAGATTTACCCCGTTTCCCCTATTTCTGCATTTGTTATATATTGCTATCCTGTTTTTGATGTATTAGGTCAGTTGGTTTGGGTCCGGAGTGGCTATGGTGAGAGTTTAGGCATTTAGCCTTTTAAAGTAGCCTAATAGTTGAGAAAGTCAACTAAGAGTTGACTTGTTGATAAATGACCTCGGAATGCGGATTTTATGGCTCGGATAGCTTCGTTAGGTGATTTGGGACTTAGGAGTGTGTTTAGAATATTTTTGTGATGTCCGGTGTGGAATTAGGCTTGAATTGGCGAAAGTTAGTTTTTGGAGATTTCCGGTCGGCAGTGGAAAATAGGCTATCAAGGTCATAATGGAATTCCGGAAGTTTGAGCAGGTTCGTAATGTCATTTTGGTTATTTCTGCAAAATTTCAGGTCAATCAGAGGTGTTTTGGTTGGTTTCGGCGTAGTTGGCGAAATTTAGAAGTTTCAAGTTTTTAGGCTTGAATTTGATGTAAATTTGGTGTTTTCATGTTTTTTTTTGGTGTTTCGAAGGCTCGACTAAGTTGTAATAATGCTATGGGATGTGTTGGTATGTTTGGTTGGGGCCCTGAGGGGCTCGGGATTGATTTCAGATGGTTGACGGTAAGTTTGGTGTGATTTTTGGTAATTTGCAGGTTTCTGGTTGCTGGTGTTTTCGCACCTGCGGAAGGGGAGCCACAGGTGCGGTCCAGCAGGAGCGGACAGTGCTCCGCAGGTGTGAGATTTGGCTGAGTAGGGAGAGGTCCGCAGGTGCGAGGAATTTGTCGCACCTGCGATGCCGCAGGTGCGGAGAAATGGTCGTAGGTGCGGGATTGGCCCCTTAAGTGAGTTTTCGCAGGTGCGCACCTGGGACCGCAAGTACGGGTCCGCAAGTGCGGCCAATTGTCCGCAGGAGCGGAAATGACTGGGCAGAAACAGTATAAAAAGGACCCTCCGTGAAATTTCTTATTTTTCCATTAATTTGCATGCGAGAGGAGTCCATTGAAGGCGATTTAGAGAGGGAAATTCAAGATTCTTCAGCAAAGGTAAGTCCTTTGGTTGCTAATCTCGTTCCTATGCTATTTTGTTAGGATTAGGCTTGAAAATTTAAGGGCTTGAGTAGGAAAAGGTTGAGAAGAAGGGGGTGGAGAATTGAAAATTTCTTTTGTGGTTTTGAATAGGCAATTGTGGTCCTATTTTAGTGTTCTTGGTATGTGTAGAGTCGTGGGAAGACGAGGTTTCTAATGATGTAAAAATTTCCGGATTCCGAGATGTGAGTCGGGGGCTCGGGTTTGGCCGAATTTTGAGATTTTTGATTATATTGATAATTTTTTGTTGGGTTGTGTTCCTTGAGTATATATTGATAATGTTAACTGGTTTTGGCTAGATTCGGAGCAATCGAGAGCCAATTTGAGGGGCAAAGGCATAGCGGACTAGTGTCGTGGCACGGTAGAGGTAAGTAATGGTCTTAAATCTTGTCCTGAGGGTATGGAACCCCGGAATACATATTTTTCCCACTGATTTTTAGAAAGGCGCACATGTCGGATGACGAGTATGTGGCGCGTACTGATTTTTGGATTGGATTAGGTCCTCTCCGCGGCGACTAATGAGTCGCATATTTACTCAAAACCTTATGTTAAATTATGTTCTAAATATTTGTGAAATATTTGGGCTATAAGCCGTGTTTGGGGCCTCACGCCGATCTGTTTAGACCCCTTTGAGGGCGTTTTACTGTTGTTTTCCTCACTACCTGTTGATGATATTACTCAGCATCATTATGCATACTGTTTTATTTGAAACTCGGCCTAATTTACACTACATGAGCATTAAAATGATGTTTTCGGGTCGAGTACCCCGTTCTACTACTTTGCCCTAGGGGCTTTTCAAGTGGTTCCACCGAGTGTGGCCGAGGGCCAAGAGTGACGGTGAGGTGCTGAGTGATATTAGCGCTTGGGTTGAAGGAGCCCCGCTGGAGTCTGTACACACCCCCTGTGAGCGCACCGAGTGCGAGTGATGAGTGAATTTGAGGCATGAGTGACTGTGAGGTGCTGAGTGATTTTGAGCTGCTGAGGGATTGTGAGGCATGCCCGAGGGGCTGAGTATGAAACATGTTTTTGGGGCTACTTCTGATTTTACTACATTCATTTGCATACAAAAACCTTTGTTTTAAATTTCTTACAAATGTGCATTCTTTAAAGGACTTTTATGAAGTTGATTTTTAAGACATGATGGTTTGTATATCTATGTTGAACTATTGGAAAGTAAGGTTGTGTATATTTTGACTTAATGGCATTGAGTTTTATGTGATTCCTTGCTACTTAGACTTGATTTATTTCCATTACTACTGAGTTGGCGTACTTACATTACTCACTGCACCCCTATGTGCAGATTCAAGAGCAAATATCGAGCATTAGCTTTTACATCGCAGCGGAGCCGGATCGTGGGATATAGACGTAGTTGTCCAGCGTCCGCAGCATCTCTGTCTTCCCTTCCTGTTGTAATTAGCTTTGATTCAGAGTTTGTATTATAATAGTTTATTTTGGATTAATTCACTAGATGCTCATTACATGTTGGCTCCAAGTTTTGGGGATGGCAGTACTGTATATAAAATTGGCCCATTGTATTAAGAAACTTTCTGTATATTGTTATGAATTGCTTGAAACTTGAACGGGATTTTCAAAAGAAATTGCGAACATGTGGTAGTCGGCTAGCCTAGTTCCACGATAGGTTCCATCAAGGCCGGTTAGGATTTGGGGTCGTGACAGACTCACTTCTGCAAGCCCGCATCTACGCCGTGCGTGCCGCACCTGCAGCCTAGACTGCTTCTGCACTTGACTTATTCGCACCTGTGCTTTTGCAGGTGCGGTGCCTGCCTCTCTTTTGCGATCCCTGGGCATCCAATGCCGGGTCGTTTCTGCGGCCAAACGCCGGCTTCTGCGAGCTCGCACCTGCGGTCCATATACCGCAGGTGCGGACGCACCAGAACTGGTGCACCAGCAGTTTTGGGACTTAGCTCTGGGTGGTTCGAAACGCTTTGAGCCCCTTGGGACCCCGTCCAACTGCACCAACAAGTCCATAAACATAATATGGACATGCGCGAACTCTCGAAACGCGTAAAACAATAATGAAACTAAGAATCTCACCCCAAAGCCAAATTGAATCAAATTATGAACTTCAAGTTTCCAATTAGCTCCGAACATGCCGAATCATACTTAGACTACTTAGAATGACACCAAATTTTGCGTACAAGTCTTAAATCACCATACTGAACTATTTTCGGGCTCCGAATCCCAAACGGACCTCGATAACACCAAAATCTACACCAAGCCAAATTTAAAGAACTTTAAAACCTTCAATGTGCCAAATTTCAATATTAAGCGCTGAAATAAGGAACCAAGTAAAAAATCATCAAACCTATTAGAACCGTCAAATATCCATTCCGAGGTCGTTTATTCAAGTCAAACTTAGCCCTTTTAGCCAATATAAGAAAACAAGTATTCTGATTTCAACCCGATCCCTTCCAAACCCGAATCAACCATATCTGCAAGTCATAAAACAGTAAAAATACATACGGGGAGTCTTATTTAAGGAACGAGGTTCTAGAAAGCAAAACGACCGGTCGAGTTGTTAAAGGTAGAGATGCACCCATGTAAATAATTTACGGCATGGGAACTCATTCTATACTATTAACAAGACACAACTCATTCAAAAATCGAATAATATTTTGTGATGACCCAAAGGGTCATCTTGTGTTTTAGGACTCTATTCTGCGCCCGTTAGCCTTTAAAATCTTATTTTACCGACCGCAATTTACGTTCACAGTCCGGGCATATTTCCGGAAAGCCTTTATGTGGAAAAATTGAAGAAATAAAATTGTTTGCATTTAAAAGTGATTTTAGTTGACTTCGGCTAGTGTTTTGAATAAGCGAACCTGGACCCGTATTTCGACGGTCCCGGTGAGTCCGTATGTCATGCCCAAAATCGAGGGGCGCGACCAGTGCTCAACCGAGTAAAACCGACTGAGCAAGCCTGATAGGTCTTATTCTACCCAACTAATTTTGCGAATAAAGAGGAGGTGAACTCCACTTATCACACTTTGTAAATATATGGTAAACAACTTTCATTTTTGTTTCCATTAGCGTTTCAGCCATAATAAACAGATTATTACAATTATTAGATATGAGGAAAACATATTCTCCAATTACCAATATTTTCCAATCCAATTCCAATACCCGATACCACCCACAACCTGTCTACGGAGCCTCTAAATACAACTGAAGAGCAGTATGGAAATGTCGGCAACAAGGCCTGGCTATACCTCAAATGAAAAGTACACGATAATCCAATGACACAGGACCCAGAAATGAAGTGGGGATCGCCAAGTTAGCTGGAAGGAACATACCGCTCTCGCTGATCACTGCCACTTACTGTGGAACCACCTGCATCCATTAAAGATGTAGCGCCCCCGTCAAAAGGGACGTTAGTACTGTCGAATATTACTAGTATGTAAAGCTAAAAATCATCTTTCAAAATAGAATAACCATACAAGAAAAGGAAAGCCATATAAACAATCGAGTCATAATCAATAACATCGAAATGCCCAAGTGAAACCTAACGATTGTCAACATACAGGAGTAATACATATCCCCTTAGAAAGATCAATAATGCAATAAGAAGAATTCAAGCATTCAATGAGAAACATAAGCACCATCACAACATCAATTAAGGAATCACACAAGCTTTTAAGAGAATCATTTTAACTTTAGCTTGGCCATCACTAGCATTAACATCTCATTACTCATATTGCCACCGTACTTTTATATGGAGTCCGATCACGACCCGATCGGCTAGGTCATCTCCCTTGGAGACATGTTTCCACAATACCAATTTCTGTTTCAATTTCAATTCAATTTGTAACACTGCACAAAACCACCATATGTGCAGCATGGTGTCTGATCACGGCCCGATCGGCTAGGCCGTCTTACTCAAGACATTTCTATTTTTATCAATCATCTCATTTCTCATTGTACACATATATTTCAAGTCTTCCAATGCTAGTTGCCCCAATCGTTAATTCATACCCGGCACTAGGCCCCATTTCATAATTAAATTCATTTCCACATATTTCACATCAATATCAATTTCATCAACAAGTCGTTCGGTTCAAAACATCAAGGACACATGAGAGAAAACACGAATCATGGGCATATAGAGATTGTCACATTCCTTTGCAATTTAACATATCTTCCATAACATCAATACTTCACAAGTAACAACATAGCATCATGGATGCATTTGAATGCATATGGCACGTAAGGACTTACAATACATATACGTTTGAAATGTTATTTCCTTCATCAATCAAGATTAGGGCTTACACAATTTATAGGGGAGCACCATAGAGGTTCGATTCCTAAGAAGAGGGGGGTTTATCCATACATACCTCAAAGAGCTTTTAGGAAAATTCCACTTTTAGAAGTTATCTTAAGTAGTTGAGTCGAGGCTCGTTTCGTAGTCTATTTCATATATGCATATTCTCATTTCATAGGCATCACTAGGCACCATTATATATGTTACCAACACTCCATTTCCCCCAGTTCATTTAATTCATTTTCAAGTATCTTTATAGTCTATCATCGGCTAAACACACTCAATCAAGACATTTATTACACATATGGGCATCTAGGAGTAATAATTACATCGAGTTTTCCTCACCCAATTGGTATACTAGTTTTCATTTAGATTGATACTCAAAGCCATACCATTTTAATAAGCAAACCATAATTTAAACCTATATATTTTGGTAATAAGCTCATTCGGAATAATCAAGTTTATACGGGATAACCCGGAACGTCGAAATTAGGGATTGAGCAGATCATACTTAGACTTACAGAAACATTATGGAATTTAATTCCGAGAGATGAAGTTCAGCCAACATACCTAGTTGAGCTTTCCTTAAGTTTCTACAACACACCAACACCTCCAGCAATAATAATCTATAAGGAGAAAGCGAAAATTGATTAACAACTATAAAGATTACCCATGATTTAATTCTCTTAGGAATTTCATCAAACACCTAACATGTGAAGTAGACTACAAGGTCTGAAAATGGAAATTTCTTCTTCCCTCAACCAATTTTAACAGGAACTACCCAAATTAGTTCTTTAATATCATATACTACAATTTAGTTCCCCATGCATGGCCTATTTCTAATTCCCACAACATATTTGAACCCTTAACCTCTTGCATGTAAGTTTTGGAAATAGGACTTAACCGGATGGAGGACAATCTAGTGGCTATCTTCCTTGATTCTTGAAGGTTTGATCAAGATTTGGGTAATTATGAAGCTAGTATCCCTCTTTATATCTCTATATTGCTCTCAAATCTCTCTAAATTCAGTAGAAAATGACCCCAAATGAAGCCCCAAAACCTATTTATCAATGGGTTGGGTTGTGAAAATAGGAAAAAGAAGCCTCCGAAATCGGGTCTGCGAACGCATAATGGACTGCAGAACAGGAATGTGGGTTGAAAAATGGATCGTGGAATTGGTGCCCAGAATTGGGCTTCACTGGGCAGGTTTGCGACTATTTTGCGATCGCATAATCACTTCTGCGATCGCATAATGGTCGCATAATGGCCGCAGAATTGCATTATGCCATCCTTTGGTAATTTGATCATAACTTTGTGTAGGAATGTCCGAATGACAAACGGTTTGAAGAGTTAGAAACTAGACTCAAATACATTTCATTTGATAGGTTGTTCATCACATAAAACCATATATATATATATATATATATATATTTAGATATGCTCGTTCAAAGTGTGTACTTGTGCGAACTCATTTGGAATTTTAGCCTATTATGAAAATTTTCGATTTGACTTAGACTTAGGCCTGTCCTTGGACCCAACATTAGTTATTATATGACTTATACATTTATTTACAATATCCCATTCATTTACATCATATTTATAACACATAAAGTACTATAATTACCCTACCTGGCACCCCGAAATCCTAAATTACTTAGCAAAATTTTCCAGGGCCTTACACCGTAGTAAAATATGGGACCTGGGCGTATGTCCGGAATGGAATTCCGATGTCCCTATCTCGAGATATGAATTTTTGACTAAAATTGAATTACTGAAAATTAATGATTTTGAAGAATTTTCTTAATGTTTGATCTTGATGGTATCAGGTTTGTATTTTGATTCCGAAGCTCGGTACATGTGCATTATGATATTTAAACCTTGTCTGTGAAATCTGGTAAGAAACGAAACTGGTTTGACGTAATTCGAACGTCCGAGTGAGAAATAGTAATTTTAAAGTGTAATTGAGAAATTAATAGGTTTTGGTGCTAAATTCGTAGTTCTAGGTGTTATTTTGGCGATTTGATCGTATGAGCAAGTCCGTATGATATTTTTAGACTTGTGTGCATATTTGGTTTGGAGCCTCGACGCTCGGGCGAGTTTCGGATAGGCCACAGGTAGTTTTAGACTTGGAAATTCTGGTGTTTCTGATGCACATGCATTTTGTGCTTCACGATCGCGGAACCTCTCTCACGATCGCGAATGGTAAGTTGGGCTAGGGTGTAATTTCTTTTATGGAAATGAGAGGTCTGGGTCACGAACGCGGAGCATTGGGGGGTTTTCTCTTCGCGAATGCGACCGGCTAGATGTGAACGCGTAGTGTAATGGAGGAGGGCTGGGGAGATCTTCGAGTTGTTCTACGCGAATGCGGGCCTAGGCTCGCGAACGCGAAGGTCAGGGGGGACAAACCTTCACAAACGTGGTCAGTTCTTCACGAACGCGAAGGCCATTCTGGCTGCTGTGCATCGCGATCGGGACAGTTCTCTCGCGAACGCGATGAAAACCTGTCCAGTGTTTATCAAAACAGAACAAAATCGGGACTTAATTCCAAATTTCATTTTTCATCCTTAGAACTCGACCTAGAGAGATTTTTGAAGAGGGATTTCAACACCAAATCATAGGTTTGCACTTTTTAACTTGTTTTCTTCAATTTCCACTATCATTCATTGAATTCCTAGGCTTAAATCTTGTTTTTTAAGGGTAGAAATTAAGGATTTTGGGAGAATTGGGAATTTTACAAATCTGGGGATTTAGACCTCGATTTTGAGGTCGGATTCTGGAACTAATTACATATTCGGGCTCGGGTGTGAATGAGTAAACGGGTTTTTTTCCGAACCTCGAGTTTTGACCAAGCGGGCTCGAGGTTTTGAGTTTTTAGGGGGAAAATTAGGAATTCTATAATTGTTCATTGAAACTGATTTCTTTAGCAATAATTGATGGTGTTAAGCTAATTATGAATATATACGAGTGGTTGGAGGTGAATTCTAGAGGAAAAGCGGTACTTGAGCAGTTAGTGGCCTGCAAATCGAGGTAAGTGTCGTGTTTAACTTCAGCTTGAGGGGTTAGGCATTATATGCTTATTTGCTACGTGTTTGGTTGTTGAGTACAATATATAGGTGAGGTGACGAGCACCTATGTGCTTTTGTCGAGTCATAGCATGCGTTTGAGTTCTATTCTTGTAAATTTTGTAGTCTTTAATCATATTGTCCATTCTTAGCACAACCATTTGTGATGTTGGGTAACTTCTGTCCGGTTTTACTAAGATTTGGTAATTGTTGAATATTGGCTCAAGGTTGAGATTTATGTTGTGATATTAAACTTTGATAAAATACTGGTTTCCTTGTGATATTTCTATCTATCCGTTATTAGCGATTCATTGATTGGTGAAGGAAGAGTGTAAAGCACGAAGGGTTATGTCGTGCCATGCATTATTTCATATCATGAGGCAGAGTGTAAAGCACGAAGGGTGATGTCATGCCATGCATTATTTCAAATTGTGAGGAAGAGTGTAAAGCACGAAGGATGATGCCGTGCCATTGCTTTATTTCATATTGTGAGGAAGAGTGTAAAGCACGAAGGGTGATACCATGCCATTTCATTATTGCATATGGTGAGGTCGAGAGTAAAAGAACGAAGGGTGATGTCGTGCAGTGTATTTTACCGTTCCTACTTGTTTTATCTGTTTAATGCATCTTGATTTATACGATTATATCATGGTTTTTGATTTCTTATACTGTGAACCCCTCAGCATGTTCCCTCCCAATTTTTCTGTCTTATTTCTTTATTGGCAGTTATTCCTACGTGTATGATTATTCTGTACAGGTTGTTTGTGGGTGTCGTGTCCTAGCCTCGTCACTACTTTGCTGAGGTTAGGCTCGACACTTAACAGTAATGGGGTCGGTTCTACTGATACTGCACTCTGCCCTTTATGTGTAGATCCAGGTATCGGTACAAGATGATTCTGAGATTTGTAGCCGACTTCTACACAGGAGACCCAAGGTAGATTTGTCGACGTCTGCAGATTCCTGGAGTACCCTCATGTATGATCATTTACTATTTTCTTTGGTTCATAAACAGTTGTATACTTTTCTTTCAACCAAATACTTGTAGATAAATCATAGTAGTCCGTAATATTCATACCTGTTTAAAATAGCTATGGCTGTTCTGAAAGGATTTACACCTATTCCAACAGCTATGGCTGTTCTGAAAGGTTGCAAAACCTTTTCAGAAACAATACGAAATTGGCTATAAATACACCTTGAATCCCAAAATTTTTACTTAATAAATTTTCTTATCTTCTTCTTCTTCTGCACAAAATATCCCAGTGTGTTTTACAGCCTTCGAGTGGTTCATTATTCACTGGCATTTTTGGTACCAACACTTCGGTGAGTTAAATCATTCTATCCTGGGAGGATATATTCAAAAACCTCGGGTACTTGAGGGGAATAATTTCCTTAAGGACACACTGTGTATTCAGTGGGCTCGACTTTTTCCTACACTGTTTTGAGAATTCATTTTTGTGACGACCCAAAAGGTCATCACCTGTTTTCTCACACATTTCATGCTTCCGAGGCCTTGGAAACCTCATTTAGAAAAATGCTAAGTTTTGATATTGAAATGAATAAATTTGACTTCGGTCAACATTTTGGGTAAACAGACCCAGACCCATGATTTGACGGTCCCGGAGGGTCCGTAGAAAAATATGGGACTTGGAGGTATGACCGGAATCGAATTCC
This sequence comes from Nicotiana knightiana, assembly GCA_005239525.1. NCBI lineage: Eukaryota > Viridiplantae > Streptophyta > Magnoliopsida > Solanales > Solanaceae > Nicotiana > Nicotiana knightiana. Next base: position 85,025 of record ML389816.1, on the reverse strand, counting down.
GAGGTCCCAAGCCCGAGAAATGAATTTTTGAGTAAATTTTTTTCTGAAAATATTTATGGAAATTGAAAATGAAATCTGATTAGAAAGTTATGGTATCAGGCCCATATTTTGGTTCCGGCGCCCGGTACAGGTCTTATATATGGTTTAAGTCCTTTCTGTAAAGTTTGGTTGAAAACGGATCTCGTTTGACGTGTTTCGGACTTAAAATGGAAAATTTAATGTTTTATAAAATTTGATAAAATTCATGGATTTTGAGACTTAATTCGATGAATATGATGTCATTTTGGCGATTTGATCGCACAAATAAGTTCATAGGATGTTTTCGAGGTAGTGTGTATATTTGGTCTGGAGCCCCGAGGGCTCGGGTGAGTTTTGGATAGGCCACGGATGCATTTTTGAACCTTGGAAGTTGCTGGTGTAACTGAACTGTAGGCTTCGCATTTGCGAAGCCAACATCGCAAATGCGAAGGTGGGTCTGGGCAAGTCTGATCGCAAATGCGACCAAGAGGTTCGCAAATGCGAAGGGTGGTCGCAAATGCGACGTCTGCCATCGCAAATGCGAACTTCCCTCTTCTGCCTGAGGTCACAAATGCAAAAACTGGAAAGTTTTGAAGGGTTCGCAGTTGCGAACCCCAGTTCGCAATTCCCATGCCAACCAGTGGCCTGCAATGCACTTAAGCTAAATTTTTGACTCCATTTTCATATTTTCTCAAACTCAAACACACTTAGGCGGTTTTTCGAAGAACATGACTTCTTCCTGATCAATTGTAAGTTGGTTTTTACTCAATTCTTTCAATCATTAACATCATTTAACATGTTTTCAACTTAAAAACAAAGATTTCCATGGGTGAAATTGGGGGTTTTTGGGTAGAACTTAAGTTTTCTCTAAATTGGGGTTTGAGTGGGTGATTGGCCTCCGATTAGAGAGATTTTTATATGGATGTACTCGTGAGAGTACAAGGGTTCTGAAAATATAAATTTATCCTATTCCGAGGTGCTGGCCTGAGGGGCATTTTGGTCATTTTACCTAATTCCGCTGTAACTTTGAATTAAATAGTAGAATCAGTTGCTTGAGATGTTATTTACGATATGAAATTGATTTGAATAGATTTGGGCCATTTGGAGTGGGATACTCCTGGCAAACGTGTGGTTTCGAGTTGATTTTTGAGCCGATTCGAGGTAAGTGGCTTGTCTAACCTTGTGTGGGGGACCTTTCCCCTTAGGATGTGATATTTTGAAATTGAATGCCTTGTACGTGAGGTGACGAGCATGTACTTGTGCTAATTGTTGAAAATCCAGTTTTACCTTAATATTTAGACTGAGTTTCTTTCTTACCTATTTTATTCTACATTTAATTATAGTCTATGTTAGCTTAGAAAACCATGCCTAATTGCCCTAAATTGCCTATTTGCTTAAGTTGCTTTAATTGTACTACGTGAAGCGTGTTAGGCTAGAACTACATGTTGCCTTGTATTTTTGCACTCTATTTCTTAATATCTTCTTGTTGTGCCTGTATATTTACTTTGGGACTACGGGACGGTATCCCGGGAGATCCCCCTGCATATTTACTTTGGGACTACAGGACGGTATCTCGAGAGATCCCCCTGCATATTTAATTTGGGACTACAGACAGTATCTCGGGAGATCCCCCTGCATAATTACTTTGGGACTACGGGACGGTATCCCGAGAGACCCCCCTACATATTTACTTTGGGACTACGGGACGGTATTCCGGGAGATCCTTCGGATATACATATGATGGACTACGGGAGGGTATCCCGGGATATCCACTAGACATTTGAGAAAAGGACTCTGGGACGGTATCCGGGGAGATTCTTCGGATATACATATGATGGACTACGGGACGGTATCCCAGGAGATCCACTAGACAGTTGAGAAAAGGACTACAGGACGGTATCCTGGGAGATCCTCATTGTTACCATTGTTATTGAGTTGTTCATATTCCGTGTTTACTCTGTTCTTGTGTTTTGTTATTGCCTTGTTTGACCTATTTTATTTCACTGATGTACCCATTATTAATGTCTGTTTTCATACTGTAAATTCCTATTATATTGTTTAACCTCAGTAGGGCCCTGACCTTCCTCGTCACTACCCGACCGAGGTTAGGCTTGGCACTTACTGAGTACCGCTGTGGTGTACTCATGCCCCTTCTGCGCATGTTTTTCATGCGCAGATCTAGGTACCTCCACCCAGGTGCACTATCCCCGAGGTTGAGAGATCCAATAGAGACTTCCAGGTACATCTGCCGCATCCGTAGACCAGGAGTCTCTATCTTATTCCAACTTTTGTGGAAAGATTTTCCTTCCTTACAGTTGTTTAGACATTCTGGAGTTAGAGCAGTGTATTACATTCCTGTTAGCCTGTGTTTCCCGTGAGTTTCCGGGTTTTGGGATGATATTGTAGACTTCCGAAATATTTGGGTTGTATATGCCAAGTGGCATTTATATACAGTCTTTCTTTTAGATTGTTCAGTTTTTACTTAATTATTCCGCAAGCTATGTTGTTTTTCCGCACTGTTAGGGTTACCTGGTAATAGAGACTAGGTGCCATCACGACATGTTCACGGAGGGCGAACTGGGGTCATGACAATTTTTGACGTTCTTGTTCTACTAACTTTCTGTTTCTGTACTTTTCATAAAGTTTAGTGTTTTTAGTTTATTTTACAACAATACAGATTACTAACAATCTTAAGGAAAATTAAAATTTTATTACATTCTGTATTCTGTTGTAGAGATTAAAAACCTTCGTATTTTCTACTCCCTCTGAATTTTATTAGTCTGATTTGAAGATATAAAAACTTATCAGAGTTTTGAAATTTAGAAAAATGATTTGAAGAACATAAAAACTTCATAGTTTTATGTGAAATAGTATATAAAAGCTTCGGTTTTTATTTATTATACATACTGTTTATCGTTAATTACAGTATTGTTTACTATTTTAGTTTTGCCATTGATTGAACTCTTCTGTTGTTGACAGTGAGAAATGGCAATTGATAATGGAAATTCTTCTGCGGTTGCTGCGGCAACGGTGATAGCCTCGTCAAGCTGGACTTCTGTGGCACCGACAGAAAAGCCAGGGAAATTTTCTGGAGCCAACTTCAAAGGATGGCAACAAAGGGTATTCTTCTGGCTTACCACACTTGGTATGCAAAAATTGACTATTGAAGAGACTCCAGTGCCTGCTGCGAACATGCCGGACAATGAAAAGTTCATGATTATTGAGGCATGGAAGCAGGCAAATTTTCTTTGCAAAGGCTATATTTTAAGTGCTTTAGAGGATGACTTGTACAATGTGTACTGTGCGATAAATACTTCAAAAAAATTATGGGACGCACTTGAGAAGAAGTACAAGACAGAAGATGCATGCTTGAAGAAGTTTGTGGTTGCCAAGTTTCTAGACTATAAAATGATAGACAACAAAACTGTGGGAACCCAAGTTCCGGAACATCAACTTATTTTTCATGACCTTATTTCTGAAGGTATGGTTGTGAATGAAGCATTTCAAGTGGATGCAATGATTGAAAAGTTTCCTCCTTCGTGGAGAGATTTCAAGAACTATCTCAAGCACAAGCGCAAAGAAATGAAGTTGGAATATCTTGTGATTCGTCTCAAGGTTGAGGAAGACAACAAAACAGCCGAGAAGAAGTCTCGTGAAAATTCAACGGTCATGGGAGCTAATTTCGTTGAAGAAACTGCTCCAAAAAGTAAGAAGAGGAAGAGATCTTCTGGATAGACTAAGGAGCAGAACAAAAAGAAATTCAAGGGAAATTGCCACAATTGTGGAAGAGTTTGTCACAAAACCCTTGATTGTTGCTTCCCGAGAAAGGATAAGAAGAAGGGACAGGCCAACATAGTGGAGAAGAATGATGACATTGATGATCTTTGTGTAATGCTTTCGGAATGCAACTTAGTTGGAAATATGAAGGAGTGGTGGATTGACTCCGAAGCCACTCGACATGTTTGTGCTGTCAGAGAAGCATTTGCGACTTACTCTACTGCTGGCCCCGAAGAAGAGATTTCCATGGGAAATAACTCAACAACGAAGATTGAAGGTTATGGGAAGATTTTCCTAAAGATGACTTCCGGCAAGGTGCTAACGCTCAACAACATTCTTCATGTTCCTACTATTAGGAAAAATTTAGTTTCTACTTCTTTACTAGTGAAGAATGGATTCAAGTATGTATTTGTTTCTGATAAAGTTTTTGTAAGAAAGAATGAAATGTACGTTGGAAAAGGCTACCTCACGGAGGGCCTTTTCAAACTCAATGTAATGGTTGTTGATACTATGAATTAAATTTTAGCTTCTTCTTATTTGTTGGAGTCAAATGATTTATGGCATATTCGTTTAGGACATGTAAATTATAAAACCTTGCGGAAGTTAATTAATTTAGAAGTATTCCTAAATTCGAGTGTAATAAATAGAAATGTCAAATATGTGTTGAATCTGTGTTTGTAAAACATCCTTATAAGTCTCTTGAAAAATTCAAATCCTTTAGACTTAATTCATACGGACATTTGCGATATGAAGTCGACACCATCTGGAGGTGGGAAAAAGTATTTTATTACTTTTATTGACGATGGCCCTCGATATTGTTATGTTTATTTGCTTAAAGTAAAGATGAAGCAATTGATGCATTTAATCAATACAAGAATGAAGTAGAGAATCAATTGAATAAAAAGATCAAAATGATTAGAAGTGATAGAGGTGGAGAATATGAGTCTTTCTTTGCAGAAATATGTTCGGAATATGGAATTATCCATCAAACTACTGCACCTTACACACCTCAATCCAACAGAATTGCGGAAAGGAAAAATCAGACATTAAAGGAAATGGTGAATTCTTTATTAATAAGTTTCGGATTACCGCAGAGTTTGTGGGGGAAAGCTATCCTTATAGCTAACTGAATACTCAACAGAGTACCCCACAACAAAACGCAATCTATTCCATAAGAAAAATGGAAAGGAAGAAAACCTAACTTGAAATATTTCAAAGTGTGGGGGTGTCTAGCAAAGGTACAAGTTCCTTTACCTAAAAGGATTAAAATCGGACCAAAAACAGTAAATTGCGTTTTCATTGGATATGCTACAAATAGTAAAGCATGTCGATTTTGGTCCATAAGTCCTATAATCCCGAGATTCATCTTAATATGTTAATGGAATCAGCTAATGCTGAATTCTTTGAAAACATTCATCCGTATAAAATTGAATGCGAGTCGTTAAGTGAAAGACCTAAAAGACCTAAGGATGAACCGAAGGAATTGGGTGAGATTCAAATAGTTTTGGATAACCATACATGGGAATTGGGTGATCTTCCTCCTGTAAATAAGCCTTTAGGTTCGAAATGGATCTTTAAATGGAAAATGAAAGCTGATGGCACTATTGACAAATATAAGGCAAGACTTGTTGTCAAAGGTTATAGACAAAAGGAAGGCCTTGATTACTTTGACACTTACTCGCCAGTAACGAGGATAACATATATTAGGATTTTAGTGGCATTAGCGGCTGTGTATGGTCTTGAAATCCCTCAAATGGATGTTAAAACAACTTTCTTAAATGGATAATTGGAGGAAGAGATTTACACGGAACAACCGGAGGGTTTTGTGGTTCCTGGTAAAGAAAAGAAAGTGTGCAAACTTGTTAAGTCGCTTTATGGACTTAAAAAAGCACCCAAACAGTGGCATGCCAAATTTGACCAAAAAATGCTGGCAAGTGATTTTAAAATCAACGAGTGCGACAAATGTGTTTACATTAAAAACACTTCACGTCATGAAGTCATTGTTTGTTTATATGTTGATGACATGTTGATAATGAGCAAAAGTATGGCAGATATAAATGCTACAAAACACATGTTGGCTAGCAAATTCGACATGAAAGACTTAAGAGTTGCTGATGTGATCTTAGGAATCAGGATTCACAAAACTCCACCAGGTCTAGCATTATCACTGTCTCACTACATTGAAAAAGTACTTGACAAATTCAAGTATTTGGATTTCAAAATTGCCAATTGACGTGAGTTATGCACTTCAAAAGAATGAAGGTGAAAGTGACTCACAACTGGACTATGCTAAAGTATTGGGAAGTTTGGTTTATATCATGAATTGTATGCGACCAGATATAACATGTGCTATTGGCAAACTGAGTCGATTTACAAGTAATCACAATCACATACATTGGATCCCAAAACTATGCTTTGCATTATAACAAATATCCCTTCGTGATCGAGGAATATAATGATGCAAATTAGATCACCGCATCATCTGAAGTTAACTCCACGAGTGGATATGTTTTCAATGTTGGGGGTGGAGCAGTGTCTTGGAAATCATCCAAACAAACGTGCATCGCCCGTTCTACAATGGAATCTGAATTTATAGCTTTAGATAAGGCCGATGAAGAAGCTGAATGGCTCCGGAATTTCTTGGAAGATATTCCATTTTGGCCAGAACCTTTGGCACCTATTTGTATACATTGTGATAGTCAAGCAGCAATAGGCAGGGCAGGGAGCGTTATGTATAACGGAAAATATCGTCATATACAACGGAGACATAATACCGTTAGAAAACTACTCTCTAGTGGTGTTATCACAATTGACTACGTAAAGTCAAGAGATAACATGCCGGATCCACTTACAAAAGGCCTATCTAGAGAGGCAGTTGAAAGGTCATCAAAGGGAATGGGGTTAAGGCTTAGGACAAGTCATCATGGCAGTAACTCTACCTAGCATACTGGAGATCCCAAGAGCTAAGTTCAAAGAGATCAAACAAAGTTATGAATGACGGTTCAACATTATCAAATAACTCAACCCATTCTTGTGATGAAGACAATGTTCAGAAATAAAGGTAAACATTAAGGCTTTTTGACGAGTCAATAAAGCTTAAATCTTTTTAATGATTTGCTAAGTCTAGCAGGATAANGAGAACCATAGATGGTTAAGGATTGATTGTGTGACTTATGTTGTCTAGGTATACAACAAAGCTCAACGGTTCAAAGATATCAAATCTACCAATTGACCGAGTATATCCGATATAAGTTCACTATAGAAAGTTCAAAGGGAAACCTACTTATCTACATGCAATAAATTCTTGCATGTAAAACACACACACGTCTATGCATTCCTTATTTTATAGCCATTCCCCATTCATGTGGGGGATTGTTGGTCTTTAAGCTTAGTCTAGCTTAATTTTAAGCTTGGTGTATCTTAAAGAGAGTGAATGAAAAATGGTGGGAAAAGAAATGGAGGGAAGTGAAATTTTGAATTAGTGCACTTTGTCCCTCATTGGAAGAAGGAAAGAAAATCTATGTGTATATATAGAGAAGCTCTTCTTCTAGCTCTTAAAGAGTTGAGAAGAAGGCAAGTCTCGCGCTGTCGTCGTCATCGCTCGCTCGGTTCAGCTTCGGATTCGGATTCGGATTTGGATTTGGTCAAAGATTGATTGATTAATCTTTTTGGACAAAATTCTTTTCAAATTATTTAATTAATTAATGGAAAAAAATCAAATCCGGAATGACCCGCGACCCGGTCCAGTCCGACACATTTTCTTTCCCGGATAATTTTAAATCCGTTTTTAAATTTCCCGCAATATTCATACCTGTTCAAAATAGCTATGGCTGTTGTGAAAGGATTCACACACGTTCCAACAACTATGGCTGTTCTGAAAGGTTGCAAAACCTTTTCAGAAACAATACGAAATTGGCTATAAATATACCTTGAATCCCATAATTTTTACTTACTAAATTTTCTGATCTTCTTCTTCTTCTTCTGCACAAAATATTCCAGTGTGTTTTACAGCCTTCGAGTGGTTCGTTGTTCACCGGCGTTTTTGGTACTAACACTCCGGTGAGTTAAATCGTTCTATCTTGGGAGGATCTATTCCAAAGCCTCGGGTACTTGAGGGGAATAATTTCCTTAAGGACACACTGTGTATTCCATGGGCTCGAGGTTTTCCTACACTGTTTTCAAAATTCATTTTTGATGTTCTTGTTCTACTAACTTTCTGTTTCTGTATTTTTCAGAAAGTTTAGTGTTTTTAGTTTATTTTACAACAATACAGATTACTAACAAATAGTTCTAACACAATCCATCAAAATGTAAATGATTGAAGAAAAGAGATGACTTAAAACAGGAAAAAAACTAGTTACGTGTGGGGTTGAAAAGGGAATATGCAGCTGCAATTGTTTGAAATTGAAATTTCACTTACTTTTGTCACGACGCAATTTCTCCTATAGGCCGTGATGGCCCCCACGTCACTGCTAGACAAGCCAATAGCGAACTAACTATGTGATTCTTTCTTTTAACAATTTAGAAATAGTTGATTTTTAAGTATTGAATAAATAAGAAGTGAAAAATTTCATAAAGCAAGTAATAGACAATTTAAGAGCAATTGAGATGAAGTAAATACTCAAAATCAACAAGTGTCTACTAGCATAATTTTCAAGACCTGGTGTCACAAGTGTATGAGCTACTAGTACAATATAAAAAACAAATGCTACACTACTGCCTGAAATGAAGTAGACAGGAAGTAAATATAGAAGAAATACTTTGGGTGCTGCAGAACGGGCTCGAAAGGCAGCTCACCACAAAATATAGAAGTATCAGCAATGCGCGCAGGGAAGATAACCAGATGCACCTGCCTCAGATCCTGCACGGTTAGTGCAGAAGTGTAGTATAAGTACATAAACAACGTGTACCAAATAAGTATCAAGTTTAACCTCGAAGAAGTAATGACGAGGAATCGACTTCGACACTTACTATGAGCTAACAATAAAATACTGAAATTCTAAGTAAGCATGAGATATGTAAATGAAACGGAAAACTCAATAGCAAGAACTAAATAAAATAATTCCTTTACTGATGGTAAATCCCAATTTAATTTACATCATTTAATAATTTAACCTCTTAAGCCATAAAACAGTATCAAGTATAATAGGGCTCCAAATATTATTATGCACGAACTATGCCGAGATCGTACGGCCCGATTCAAAATACATATACATATACTGTGTGCACTACTGAGGATCAAACAACACGAACTATAGATGTATCTATTAACCTGCCGAGGCGAACGACCCGCTCATATGAGAGTAGTGGAATTTACCTCGCTCGCGGAAAAGGTTTTTACGCGAGTGGACATAGATTTCTCAAAATTAGTATATATTTCTTCAATACATTCCAAATATAAGAAGTCTAAACCGGAAACTTTAAATATCAAAAGCCTCAATCTCATCCCTCATCAAGATAGTTAATATGCATAATCAAATAACGATGTCAACAAAGAATGATATAAACTTAAGGCGACCCGGACATCACATGAAATATAGATACGCACGAACTCTCGACACCTAGTGCGTGCGTAGCTCCCCACACATGTGATTTACAACAAAAAAATACCTAAGGGGATGAGTTCCCTCTTACAAGGTTAGGCAATAAACTTATCTCGTTCTCAAGTCCACTTTCGATCCACAAATATTCTTTAAATCCTTAACTCGTTGCCGAACGACTCGAAACTAGTTAAATGTTATATAAAATAATCATTACAGAGTTCATATTCAATCTATTAGAGTGATTACCCTACCCAAATTGGAGGATTCCTAAAATTCACCCCGGGGCCCACGTGCCCGAATTTCAAGAATTTTCGAAGAAAGTTGTTATCCATAACCTCAAAAACCCAAATAATTTTCACTCAATTCCATAACCATTTACGTGGTTAAATCCCATTTTTATAAATCCAGGTTTTCATCTGAACTTATAATTTTCACAAAATTTACATGTAAAAATCTACCCAGAATCTGTGTATTAAACTTACATTAGATATAAACAACTTACCTTAAATGTCTAGTGAAAATCCCTTTTTAACCAGCTCCAAAATCGCCCTAAGAAGTGCGATAAATGAACCCCAAATGCTCAACCATGACTTAAATGAAGGTTCTTCCTTCAGCATTTGCCGCTCCTGCAGCTTAAGCTGCTTCTGCATCTTTCCCAGTCGCACCTGTGCATTCACTGGTGCACACGAAAAACCCTATTTACAGTCCATGGCCAAACATTCCAAAGCCCATTTCTGTGACCAGACCCACGCACCTGCGGCCTAAATCTCACAGCTGCGGGCACACCAGAACTGGTGCACCAGCACCCCTTTTGAGTCTTAACTCAATCAGCGTATCGTCCAAATGGCATCGGGGCCCCCGAGGCACCGTCTAAACGTACCAACAAGTTTTAAATCATAAAAGAACTAGCTCAAACCCTCGGAACGCATAAAACTACATCAAAACTAAGAATCACACCTCAAACAAAATTGAATCAACTTATGAACTTCAAGTTGCTCAAGCTTACTCTGAGCGCGCTGAAACATACCTAAACTACTTGGAATGACACAAAATGTTTTGTGCAAGTCTTAAATAACCATACGAAACTATTACCACAGTATAAGAACAGAGCAAGAGACTCCAAGAAAGAAAACTAAATAATAGATACGAAAGTTTCCCTACAAAAAGGGCTAGCTTCAACAACCCATAAGGGACGACTTTCCAAGCTACACTAACAGTTAATTTGTTTATAGCCGCAAAAGTTTTCCTACAAAGGGTTTGGCTTCATCAACCTATGAGGGATGACTTTCCAAGCTACACAACTCAGAAAACTTTTGTATTATAACCAACTTTAGCTGTTATAACTCATAAAATTTTCGTACTACAATATGCTAACTTTCTTAGAGTATTTTTACTTTATTCTAATACATAGACCGGCCTTTCCATCCATTTGAAAGAAAGAACAAGAGAGAAGTTTAGAAGGAACTAATACGTAATATATCACAAACGTGTACAAAGGTTACAAGATGACCTTACAACTACTACATGGTCTCCTTTATATAGGACTAGGAGGTTATTACAAGATAAACTTATATTAAAAACTAAACCTATCTTACATGGCATCCCAAACAGACCTCGATAACACCAACACCTACTCCAAACCAAATTTAAAGAACTTTAATACCTTCAAATAGTCAACCTTCACTATTAAGCCTCAAAATGGTCCCGGGTCATCCAAAATCCGATTCGAACATACTCCCAAGTCTGAAATCATCATGCAAACCTATTGGAACCGTCAAATCCTAGTTCCGAGGTCGTTAAAAAAAGTTGACCAAAGTCAAACTTAGCCCTTTTTCCAACCTTAAGGAACCAAGTGTTCCGATTTCAACCTGAACCCTTCCAAATCCCGAACTAACCATCCCCACAAGTCATAAAACAGTAAAAGCACATACGGGGAGTCTTATTTGGGGGAACGGGGTTCCATAAAGAAAAATGACCGGTGGTGTCGTTACATTCTCCACATCTTAAACAAACGTTCGTCCTCGAACAGGTCTAGAATCATATTTGGAGTGCAAAATAAGTGTGGATATCTGTTTCGCATGTCCTCATCGGCCTCCCAAGTCACCTCGTCAACTAGTTGGCCCCTACACTGAACCTTTACCGCAGAAATCTTCTTGGACCTCAACTGGCGAACCTGCCTATCAACAATGGCAACTGGATCCTCCTCACAACCCAAACTCTCATATAGCTGAACCGTGCTAATGTCTAACACATGCGACCTGTCGGTATGATATCTTCGGAGCATAGATACGTGAAAAATCGAATAATATTCCGATCAACTGGGAGGCAAGGCAACCTCAAATGGGCATATAAAACTTGGGCTCAACTTTCCCTTCTTCACGAACATCATGATCCCCTTCATCGGCTAGACTTTCAAGAAAATCTTATTGTCCGCCCTAAATGATAAATCATGTGCCTTCTGATCCGCGTAACTATTCTGTCTAGATTGTGCTGTGCGAAGTCGCTCCTGAATCGAATTTACCTTTTCCAAGGCATCCTTCACCAAATCAGTACCATATAGCTTGGCCTCACCGGGCTCAAACCATCCAATGGGAGAACAACATCGCCGACCCTATAAAGCCTCGAATGGATCCATCTCGATGCTGGAATGAGTACTATTGTTGTAAGAAAACTTGGCCAAAGGAAAAAATCGATCCCACTGCCCTCTAAAGTCAATCACACATGCTTTGAGTATGTCCTCCAAGATTTGAACCGTTCGCTTCGACTGCCCGTTGAACTGTAGATGAAAAGCTGTATTGAGCTCTACTCGGATCCCCATCTTACTCTGTACTGCTCTCCAGAAATGCGAAGCAAATTGAGGGCCTCTATATGATATGACGGAGACAGGCACACTTTGCAACCGAACTATCTCCTTAATATAAATCTGGGCCAACCTCTCTGAAGTATGCGTGGTCACAACCGGAATGAAGTGTGCCCACTTGGTCAACCTGTCAACAATGACCCAAACTGCATCAAACTTCTGCATGGCCTGCGACAACCCAACTACAAAGTCTATAATAATGCTCTCCTATTTCCACTCATGTATTATCATCTGCTGGAGTAGGCCTCCTGGCCTCTGGTGCTCATACTTAACCTGCTAGCAATTTAGACACTTCGCAACATACTCAACTATGTCCTTTATCCCCCGCCACCAATAATGTTGCCTCAGGTTGCAATACATCTTCATAGCACCTGGATGAATAGAATACCGAGAAATATGTGACTCCTCTAGAATCCTCTCCCTCAAGTCATCGACATTAGGAACACATAGGCAACCCTGGAGTCACAGAACACCATTCTCACTAATAGTAACCTCCTTGGCACCACCCTGTAGTACCGTAAGAACCAGCAAATATGGATCATCGAACTGATGAGCCTTGATCTGCTCCAATATTGAATACTGGGCAATGACGCATGCAAGAAATCCACTGGGCTCTAAAATATCCAACCTCACAAATATGTTAGCCAAGGACAAAATGTCCAAAGCTAATAGTCTCTCCTATGCTGAAATGAATGCCAAACTACCCATACTCTGCGCTTTTCTGCTCAAGGCATCTGAAACTACATTCACCTTGTACGGATGATAAAGGATGGCATAGTCCTTTAGTAACTCAAGCCACCTGAGCTACATCAAATTGAGATCCCTTTTCTTGAACAAATGTTGCCAGCTGCGATGATCATTGTAAACCTCACTAGACACCCCATAAAGATAATGCCTCCAGACCTAAAGAGCATGAACAATCGCGGCCAACTCCAAATCGTGTACAAGGTAATTCTTCTCGTGGGGCTTCAGCTGACGTGAATCATAGGAAATAACTCGCCCCTCATGCATCAATACACAACCCAAGCCAACGCGTGAAATGTCATAATACACGGTATACATCCCTGAACTGAAAGGTGACATTAACACAGGTGTTGAAGTCAATGCGGTCTTGAGCTTCTGAAAGATCACCTCACAATCGCCGAACCATCGGAATAGAGCACCCTTCTGGGTCAATCAAGTAAAAGGTGCTACAATAGATGAGAAGCCCTCAACAAACCGATGATAATAACCTGCTAGCCCCAAGAAGCTCCCGATATCGGTCGCTATGGTAGGATGATGCCAACTCTGAACTGCCTCGATCTTCTTGGGATCAACCTTTATTCCCTCGCCTGATATAACATGCCCCAAGAATTCCACTGAACCTAAACAAAACTCACATTTGGAGAAATTAGAATATATCTTCTATTCTCGTAAGGTCTGAAGCACCACTCTCAAATGATGCTCGTGCTCCTCCATGCTACGTGAGTAGATCAAAATGTCATCAATGAAGACAATGATAAATGAATTAATATATGGCCTGAATACTCTGTTCATCAAATCCATAAACATCACCGAAGCGTTAGTAAAATCGAAGGACATCACTAGAAACTCATAATGGCCATATCTAATTCGAAAAGCAGTCTTCAAAACATCCGAATCCCGAATCTTCAACTTATGGTACCCAGACCTCAAGTTGATATTAGAAAACACCCTAGGACCCTACAAGGGGTCAAATAAATCATCAATACGCAACAATGAGTACTTGTTCTTAACGGGAACTTTATTCAAGTGACAGTAATCAATGCACATCTGCGTAGTCCCATCTTTCTTCTTCACAAATTGTACTGTTGCACCCCCAAGGCGATACACACGGTCTGACGAACCCCTTTGCTAGTACGTCTCAAGTTGTTCCGTCAACTCCTTCAACTCTTTCAGAGCCATGAGATACTGTGGGATATAGATAGGCTGGGCACCTGGAGCCAAATCAATGTAGATATCGATATCATGATTTGGTGGCATGCCTAGAAGATCAGAAGGAAACACGTCGGACAACTCTTGGACTACGGGCACTGAATCAATCGCTAGAGTATCTACAACATCAGTATGAAGACCCCTATTTGCTTGTCCTTAAGGACATGGTTCAGTGCGGTCATACCAATGAGGTTACAATTATGAATGATGGGGTGTTGCAGATGCATGGTTGAATTCGTATGCCCAATGTGGATGGGCTACGTGAGTTGATTCTTGAGAAGACCCACAGTTCGTGGTATTCCGCTCATTCGGGTGCCACAAAGATGTATTAGGAATTGAGGCAGCACTATTGGTGGATGAGGAGTAAGAAAGATATAATGGGGTTTGTAGCTTGGCGCGTAAATTTTCAGCAGATGAAAAACGAGCATCACAGACTTGGTAGATTGCTTTAGAGGCTTGAGATTCCAGAGTGGAAATGGGAACGTATCACCATAGATTTTGTAGTTGGGCTCCCATGGATTTCAAGGAAGTTTGGCGCTATTTGGGTGATTGTGGATCAGTTGACCAAGTTCGCGCATTTTATTCCAGTTGGGACTACTTATTCTTTGGAGCGGTTGGCTGAGATCTACATTTGTGAGATTGTTTGCCTTCAAGGTGTGTTGGTGTTCATCATTTTATATTGGGGCACACAATTTACATCATAGTTTTGGAGAGCAGTGCAGTGAGAGTTATGCACAAGGAATGAGTTCAGTACAACATTCCACCCTCAGACGGACGGACAGTCTGAGCGCATAATTCAGATATTGGAGGATATACTACACACTTGTGTCATGGATTTCAAGGGTTCATGGGATCAAATTCTACCACTTGCAGAGTTTTCCTACAACAACAACTACCAATGAATAATTTAGATGATGAGACTTTGTATGGGAGACGGTTTTGGTTTCTGGTGGGTTGCTTTGAGCCGGGTGAGGCTAGGCTATTGGGCACTGACTTGGTTCAGGATGCTTTGGCAAGGTTAAGTTAATTCAGGATCAGCTTCGCATAGCGCACTCTAGATAGAAGAGATACACCTATCAGAAGGTTAGTGATAATGCTTACATGGTGGGGGAGAAGGTACTACTCAGAGCTTCACCCATGAAGTGTGTTATGAGGTTTGGGAAGAAGTAAAAGTTGAGCCCTCAGTATATTGATCCTTTTAAGGTGCTTGAGAGGATTGGAGGGGTGGCTTACAAGCTTGCATTGCCTCCTAGTCTATCAAGTGATAATCCAGTGTTTCATGTTTCCATGCTCCGAAAGTATGTCGGCAATCTGTCTAATGTCTTGGATTTCAGCATGGTTCAGTTGTATGGTGATTTGACTTATGATGTGGAGCCGATGGCCATTTTGGATCAACATGTTCGAAAGTTGAGGTGAACATATCTTCCACGAAGGTGCAATGGAGAAGTCAACCAGTCAAAGAGGCTACTTGGGAGACCGAGCAAGAGATGTGGAGTAGATATCCACGCCTATTTGAGACTCCATGTATGATTCTAGACCCATTCGAAGACGAACGTTTGTTTAAGAGGGGGAAGATTTAATGACCCGGCCGGTCATTTTAAGTGTTGTAGCCCCATTCCCCCATTTATTGCTTATTCCATGCTCTTTTGTTGTTATGTGACTTGCCAGGGTAGTTGGTTTGGTTCCGAGGATGTTTTGGAATTAGTTTAGACACTTAGTCCCAAGGTTGGAAGCCTAAGTTGAAAGAGTTTTCCGGATGATGACTTATGTTTAAATGACTCGGCAATGGATTTTTGATGGTCCTAATACCTTCGTATGGTGATTTTGGACGTAGGTGTATGTCTGGATATTGATTTGGAGTTTCGTAGGCGATTTCGGCTAAAAATGGTGAAAGTTGGAAAAATGGAAGTTTGAGAGTCGAGAAGTCTAACCGAGAGTTGACTTTGTGGTTACCAGGCTCGGATTTTGTTTTTCAAAAATGGAATAGTTCCGTCGTGTAATTTTTGTCTTGTGAGCAAAACTTGAGGCTAAGCGAAGGTGGTTTGGTATGTTTTGACATTAGTTTTGAAACTTAGAGGTTCATAAGTGCTTAGGCTTGAATCGATGCACGACTCATGATTTTATTATTTTGATGTGATTTGGTGCTTTGAGCATGTTCGTATAATGTTTTAGGACTTGTTGGTATGTTTGGTTGAGGTGCCGGGGGCCTCGGGTTGATTTCAGATGGTTAACAGATTGGAATTTGGACTTAGAAGATTGCTGAAGTTGCAGGTCTCGTTTCCTTATATGCGATCGCGTGAGAAGGATCACGATTGTGAAGGCTTATTTGGGAAGCTGGTGGAGTTGGTCTATGCGATCGCAGAGCTTTGTCTGTTCATGCATCATGAACACGAGGGGTTGTACCGTGGTCGCAAAGAAATAAGGAGGATGGCCTGGAAGCCACACGTTTGTCCAGCACGATTGCATGAGGGGGTTCACGGGACGCGTAGCTTTGAGTTCTTGTGCATCGCATTCGCGACTGGTGATATGCGTTTGCGGGGAATCTTTGTTTTGTTCTTAGAGATTGTAAAGGACTTATCACGATCGCGAAAGGGAATCACTGGGCAACAATGTTAAATACCAAAATCGAGAGTTTGAACCCATTTTTCATATTTTAAGCTAGAGACCTCGGATTTGGGCAATTCATGAAGAGATTTTTAAGGAGTTGATTGGGCTAATTCATTCTAACTCGAATTTGGTTAAATTACATGAATCTGCTATTGTTTTTTTATCATTTAATTAGTGTTGTGAGTTGGGAAGATTGGGGAAAATTGTAGAAACTTCATAGGCTTTAATTTGAGGATTTGAAGGTCGACTTGTGATCGAATTTGAGTAATTTTGGTATGATTGGACTCGTGGTTTAATATTTTTTTAATTTTGTCGGATTTCAATATGTGGGTTTGGGTTTGACTTTTTGACTTTTGTTAAAGAACCTGGATTTTTCATATGGAATTGAATCCTATAGCTTGAGTTGATTGTATCGAGTTATTTGGGGCTCGATTTGAGGCGTTCGGAGGCCGGTTCGGTAGGAAAGGGATTATTGGAGTTGATATTTGCATGGTTTGAGGTAAGTAAGACTTCTAAACTTTGTTCAGATGGTATGGATCCTTGAATTAGGTGTTATGTGGTTGGTGTTGAGCTGACGCACATGCTAGGTGACGGGCGTGTCGGCGTGCACCGTAGTAATTGTGATACGATTGATTCTGTGATATTGTGTAGTCATCAAACCTTGTTGTTAATCTCTATGCGTTAGAGCAATTGAGATGCAATCCGTGTTTGAAATCATGTTGAGGTTGTATGCTTATCATGTTGAATTATTTGCTTAGATGACAACTTTGTACTCAATCACATCCGCCACTTGCATATCATATATCAGTTTCTGTTACTATTTATTATTGTGCTATATATCATTTTTTAGGCTAATTAGCATGACATTGGTGATCCCGAGAAACTGGAGTGATTGATGACTGAGAAGAGGCCCGTGAGCCGTGTTGTGAGTGAGATTTTTAGATCGGGTTGCACACCGCAACATGCCTTGTGGCTATATATATATATATATATATATATATATATATATATATATATATATATATATATATATATATATATATGGATTGGGCTACACGATGCAGCATGCCTTTTTAGGCTTTATTTTTATGGGATCAGATTGTACGCCGCAGCAGGCCAGATTGGCTTATTATTAGCGCTTGGGCAGGATCCACCCCTCCAGAGTCTGACATACCTATAGTGAGTATAGGTACCGCATAGTGCTAAGTGACTGAGTGGGATGAGTGAGAATTGGGACCGTTAGATTGGGTACTCTGGGAGTGCGTGTACGTGAGGTTTTCATTGTGTTGAATCACACCTGAAAGCATGTCTACATTTCCTGTACTATGTACTGACAGATTACGAGTTTCTCTGAGATATTATTGTCATATTTTCCTATCACTTTTGTACGGTTACATTATGTATTTGGACTATATTGGTCAAGCTCGCCAATGCTTTTAGCCCAAGGTTAGTTTTCTTACTTATTGAGTACATTGGGTCGGTTGTACTTATACTGCACTCTACACTTTGTGTGCAGATCCATGTACTTTCGGGCACAGAGCTTGCTAGTGTTAAGGCTTATTTAGTTCGGAGACTATCGAGGTAGCTGCCTTAGCATCCGCAAACCTTGACTCGCCTCCTTTTTCTTTTAGTTTAGTTATACTGTTCTACCTTTCTAGACAGTGTTTCCAGTAGTTAGACCATGCTATTGTATAGATGCTCATGTGCTCAGTGGGACCCGAATTTTGGGAAATTCTGTATTGAGTTGCGGTGCTTTCTTCCATTTATTATGAGATTTATTTAATTAAGCCTATTTCTGTATGTTTTAAATTAAAGATGCCTGTATTTGTGAGTTGTTGGCTTGCCTAGTATCGCGATAGGCGCACATGTGATTTTGGGTTGTGACATTTCCAAAATAGTCATGAAGCACATGTTTTCTATTTTCTTATGTTCTGAGTTGTCTTCATACTCCATCTTTCGAAGGATTTGTTTTTGTTGAACCCTCTGGAGACATTTCTTTTATGATCTGGGCATTCAGCTTGAACATGGCCTTACTTGCGATGTCCATTCTTGAGAGAGTGGTCCAATAGTTACCTGATTTGACATGATCTTTTCTCACTAGATATTAAGAAAAAGTTAAAAGTATGAGACCTGCTCTGATACCAATTGAAAGTATACGAGGAGGGGGGGGGGGGGGGGGGGGGAGTGGATTGTCGATCTTTCCTTTTTTGTACGCTTAGTAGTTGACTAGTTTACTAATTAGTCGACTGAAGGTAGGAACAAAATATAAATAAAACAGAAGTAAAATACAGGAATTAAAGACACCGGAATTTTTATACTGGTTTGGATTCAATGTGAATACTACGTCTAGTCCCATTGGGTTGAAAGAGTGTTCTCTTTCAGTTGAAGTTTCTTGATACAAGAGAGTTATTTTCCGTGGTGATAATTGTCACGACCTAATTTCCCACACTGGTCGTGATGGCGCCCAACAACAGGGTTAGGCAAGCTGACATGAATTAGACTAAGTGTTACCCTTCCCATGTGATTAATTATTCTAACTTTTACCAGTTTTAAGCATTTATTTACATGATATTAGCCAGACATGGAAATGAAGACATATGATACACGAGCCAAAAGATAAGCATATGCATGAAAATACTGCCCAAAACCCCAAAAATACACAAGTGTGTGCCAGGAAGTAGTGTCACGAGTATCATGGGCAACTATTAGAATACACCAGAATAACATATATATATACAATCCCATAGTCTGAAATAAGTAGATAGGAAAATAACAAAAGGGAAAATCTAGGGTGCTGCTAGAGATCGCCAGGAAGAGCAGCTCACCGCGAAGTCGACTCAGCCCAATAGGTATCTAACGCCGGCCTGATAATCAAATGTGCCAGCCTCCTGACCTGTACAGTCAAGTACAGAAAGAAAAGAAGAAGTGCGGTATGAGTACATAATAGATATGTACCCAGTGAGTATCCCACCCAAACTCGAAGGAGTAGTGACGAGAGGTCGACTAGATACTCACTAAGGTCCGGCAATATAATATATATGAAGAAATATGGCTAAAACAATAGGCATGGAAAAACAGTGAGCAATAAATATGTAGCAAATAACGAAAAATTCAGATAATAACTGAAAAGGGACAAAAAGGTACCAAAAACTTTCTCTTAACCAATGCCTGACACTCCCATTTTTATATTAAGTGACTCAAACTCAAGTGAACATACACATACCAGGACAAGACAACCGGCCGGAGTCATAAAGGTGGTCATAAGGACTAGGGTCATAAAGCTATCCCACGATCGCGAATTATACATGTGACTCGCGTGCTGACTCGATACAATAATAAGCTATCCCACGATCGCGCATCATCCCTGCGAATCGCGTGCTAACTCGATAATAATAATAATCTATCCCACGACCGTGCATCATCCCTGCGACTCGTGTGCTGACTCGATAATAATAATAATAAGTTATCCCACGTCGCGCATCATCCCTCCGACTCGTGTGCTGACTCGATATCAAGTGTATATATATATATATAAGTACATGTGTGTACCAACTCAACAGGACTGTGACAATACCACAAATAGCCAACTGGGATCCAAATAAAAATGTTTCATGTTTCCATAATAATTCAACAATAATTTCCACTCTTATCACATAAAAGGTACAAATAAGGCACATAGTGGCATGCCCGTGAGTCCTAAAGCTACCCGATATAGAATTATAGTCGCCAAGTACGGACTCTCGTCACTTGGTACTTACGAGGACCCCACAACATGTATACATAGCAAACAAGGAACCTATGGGGACATTTCCCCCTTACAAGGTTGGAAAGGAGACTCACCTCGCGACGAAACCACCCCTCGGATCAAGGATGCGCCCGAATCTCCGAAATCTTCCCTCGACAGCTCGCAACTAGCCAAATATAGTTCAATAACATCAATGCATGCTCAAAGTAGGGAATTCATTCTAGTCTACCCAAATTTCGACATTCTTGAGGAATTCTAAAAATCCAACCCCGGGCCCACATGCTCGGATTCCGAAAATTCTCGAAGGGATCACTCACCCGAAGCCTAATGGTCAAAATTATATGATTTATACAAGAATTCATAGCCTTAAATGGATAATACTCCAATTTTTCCAAAATCCCAATTACTACCGGAAACTTACATTTTTCTAGGAATTAGTAGAGGATTTTTCTTGACAATTCATGAATTTAATTAGAAAAAGGGAGTGGAATTACTTACAACTTGGAGGAATTGGTTGAAGACCAGTTTTCTCAAGCTCTTGGGCTCAAGAATGGAGGTTGGGGGTGGAATTATGTGAAGAAACCCGTGTTTTTGGACATTAAATAGGTCTATCTTACAAGGATTTTTGCACCTGCGACTTTGGGACCGCAGGTGCGGTCCCGCACCTACGAAGAAAATGGCCGCACCTGTAGAGGTTAGGCCTAGAAGCTGGGGTCGCACCTGCGAGGGAAAGTCCGCACCAGCGGAGAAGCACCTGCGAAAGAGTCCCGCACCAGCGGGCACAAGTCCGCACCTACGAAAGAGGAGGGGTCCATGGGTCTTCCGCACCTGTGTGAAGGGGACCGTAGGGGCGGTCTCGTACCTGCGATTGGGCGACTGCTGGTGCGGTCACACTAGAAACAGATCTACCAGCATTGGATTTTGCTGGTTTTTGGCCCCGTGCGGGGTCGGAGAGGCCCCTTGGCCCACCCGAGCCCCTGACAAATTATACCAAAAAGTCCCAAATCGTATGACGGACTCGCTCGAGCTTACGGAACACTCAAAACATTTCTAAAACTCAAAATCACCCTCCAAACCCCTTGAATTCAAACTTAAGAACTTTAAGAATTCTAGATTTCATTCCATTATGCCGAACGGGTCTATACTACTCGGAATGACCTCAAATTTTGCAGGAAGGTCATAATTAACATAACGGAACTATTCCCGATCTCGGAATTCCGTTCGGACCTAGAAAACACAAAAACACGTCCCAAACCAAAACATGGACTTAAGGAACTTCTTATTTCAATATTGGGTGCCGAAATGCCCCCGGGTCATCAAAAACCCAATCCGAACATGCGCCTAAGTCCGAAATCATCACACAAAGCTACTGCAACCAGCGAAACTCGATTCCGGGGTTGTTTACCCAAAATGTTGGCTGAAGTCAATCTTGGCCTTAAAGGCCAACCTTAAGGAACCAATTGTTCCTATTGCACTCAAAACACCTCCGAATCCCGGACCACCAGTCCCCGCAAGTCATAAATCATAAGATGCCGCTATGGGAAGTTTCATTTTGGGGAACGGGGTCCGATAACGCAAAATGACCGGTCGGGTCGTTACATTCTCCACCTCTTAAACAAACGTTCATCCTCGAGCGGGTCTAGACTCATAGCTGAAGTGCTGAATAAGTGTGGATATCTGCTCCGGATGTCTTCCTCGGACTCCCAAGTCGCCTCCTCAACTGGTTGGCCCCTCCACTTGACCTATACGACAGAAACTCTCTTGGACCTCAACTGCAGTCCTATCTATCAACAATAGCAACTGGCTCCTCCTCGTAGCCCAATCTCGCATCCAACTAAATAGTGCTAAAATCGACCACATGAGAGAAGTCAGTGTGGTACCTCCGGAGCATGGATACATGAAAAACTGGGTGAACTCCTGATAAGCTGGGAGGCAAGGCCAACTCGTAAGCAACCTCCCCAACTCACCTCAACACCTCGAATGGACCTATAAACCTTAGGCTCAGCTTTCCCTTCTTCCCAAACCTCATAATACCCTTCATAGGCGAAACTTTCAACAGGACCCTATCTCCTTCCATAAATGATACATCATGTGCCCTCTGATCCGCGAAACTCTTCTGTCTGGACTGTGCTTTACGGAGTCTCTCCTGAATCAACTTCACTATCTCCAAGGCATCCCTCACCAGGTCGTTGCCGTATAACTTAGCCTCGTCGGGCTCAAACCACCCGATAGGGGAACGACATCGCCAACCATACAACGCCTCAAATGGTGCCATCTCAATGCTAGACTGATAACTATTATTGTAAGAAAACTCGGCCAAAGGCAAGAACCGGTCCCACTGACCCCCGAAATCAATCACACATGCCCTGAGCATGTCCCCCAATATCTAAACTGTACGCTATGACTGACCGTCAGTCTGGGGATGAAATGCTGTGCTGAGGTTTATCTGGGTGCCCATATCACTATGCAATGCTCTCCATAAGTGCGAGGTGAACTGAGGGCCTCAATCTGATATGATAGACACCGGCACACCATGCAACCGGACTATCTCCCGAATGTAGATCTGGGCCAACCTCTCGAATGAACATGTAGTAGCCACTGGAATGAAATGTGTTGATTTGGTCAATCTATCCACAGTGACCCAAACCGCGTCAACCTTCAGTGAAGTCTGAGGTAATACAACCACGAAGTCCATATCAATGCGCTCCCATTTCCACTCAGGAATGGGCATCTGCTGAAGTAGGCCTCCTGGCCTCTTGTGCTCATACTTAACCTGCTGACAATTGGGGCACCTAGTCATATACTCCACAATGTCCTTCTTCATTCGCCTCCACTAGAAATGCTGCTTCAAATCACAATACATCTTCGTAGCACTAGGGTGTATAGAATATCGAGAACTGTGTGACTCCTCTAGAATCCTCTCCCACAGGCCATCAATATTAGGAACACATAAGCGGTCCTAAAGTCTCCGAACACCATCCTCGCTAATAGTGACCTCCTTGGACCTACCCTGAACCACTGTCTCCCGAAGTTATGCCAAGCACGAATCATAGAACTGTCGGGCCTTAATCTCTCTGCCAAAACTCGACGAGTCTCTGAAATATCTAATCTCACCAAGCGATTGTCCAAGGACTGAATGTCCAAGGCTAGAGGTCTCTCCTCCGCTGCAATATAAGCCAAGCTACCCATACTCTCAGCCTTCCGGCTCAAAGCATTTTCCACCACATTAGCCTTGCCCAGGTGATAAAGAATGGTAATATGATAATCCTTCAACAACTCAAGCCATCTGCGCTGCCTCAAATTAATATCATTATGCTTAAATAAGTGTTGCAAGCTACGGCGGTCGGTATAGACCTCACAGGACACCCTATACAAATAGTGCCTCCAGATCTTAAAAGCATGAACAATCTCCACCAACTCCAAATCGTGCACAGGGTAATTCTTCTCATGAACCTTCAGCTGGATTGAAGCATAAGCAATAACTCTCCCGTCCTACATCAACAAGCACCCCAAGGAAACACGTGAAGCATCGCAATACACCGTGTTCCTCCCAGATTCGGATGGGAATACTAGATCTGGCGCCGAGGTCAATGCTGTCTTGAGCTTCTGAAAGCTCGCCTAACACTCGTCAGACCATCGAAATTGGGCATTCTTCTGAGTTAATCCAGTCAATGGAGCTACAGTAGAAGAGAAACCCTCAACAAATCGGCGATAATAACCTGCTAGGCCCAAAAAGCTCCTGATCTCAGTAGCTGAAGTAGGATGCGACCAACTCTGAACTGCCTCGATCTTCTGAGGATCAACCTTTATACCCTCTCCGGATACCACATGCCCTAAAAATGCCACGGAATCCTACCAAAAGTCACACTTGGAGAAATTAGCATATAGCTTCTGCTCTCGCAAGGTCTGGAGCACAACTCTCAAATGCTGCTCGTGCTCCCCCAGGCTACGGGAGTAAATCAAAATGTCATCAATGAAGACAATGACGAAGGAATCAATATACGGTCTGAACACCCTATTCATCAAGTCCATAAAGGCTGTTGGGGCGTTAGTCAAGATAAAGTACATCACCGTGAACTCATGATATCCTGATCTCAAGTCAATCTTAGAAAACACATGAGCACCCTGCAACTGGTCGATGCGCGGCAAGGGATACTTGTTCTTAATGGTAACCTTGTTCAACTGGGGGTAATCAATACACATCTGCATAGACCCATCCTTCTTCTTCACAAATAAAACTGGAGCACCCCACGGCGACACACTCGGTCTGATGAACCCCTTAGCTAACAACTCCTCAAGCTGCTTCTTTAACTCCTTCAACTCTTTCAGAGCCATACGATACGGAGGAATACATATAGGCTGAGTATCTGGGGCTAACTCAATGCAGAAATGAATATCACGGTCTGGGGGCATGCCCGGAAGATCCGAAGGAAATACGTCAGCATACTCTCGAACAACTGGCACGAAATCAATCATCTGGGACTCGGCGGTGGTGTCACGCACATAAGCCAAATAGGCTAGACAATGCTTCTCGACCATATGTCGAGCCTTCAAGAATGAAATAACTCGGCTGGATGCGCTAACTGAAGAACCCCTCCACTCCCACCTAGGAGACTCAGGCATGGCTAAAGTAACTGTCTTGAGATGGCAATCGAGCATGGCATGATAAGAAGATAGCCAATCCATGCCCAGAATAACCTCAAAATCAACCATGTCGAGCAATAAAAGGTCGGCTCTGGTCTGAAACTCACAAAGGGTGATCACAAAAGACCGATACAGCCAGACTACCACCACAGAGTCCCCCACAGGAGTGGACACATATATAGGATATCCCAAAGACTCTCGAGAGACATCCAGAAAAGGAGCAAATATGGCTAAAACATATGAATAAGTGGATCCTGGATCAAACAATACTGAAGCCTCTCTACCACAAACTGAGATAATACCTGTGATCACGGCGTCTGAGGCCATTGCATCTGATCTAGCCGGAAAGGCATAAAACCTGGCTGGAGCACCTGAAGACTGAGCTCCCCCAGAACAAGCAGGAGCTGATTGTGTGATGACCCGAAAGGTCATCTTGTGTAATTTAGCAGAAAACTGTGTTTCGAGGCCCTGAAAGCCTCCGTTAATGTCACCTTGATATGCGTGCATAGCCCGAGCGTGTAGCCGGGAAGCTTTGATGTGAAAACTTGATAAAAAGATGATTTCATAATGATTAATTGATTAAAGTTTACTTTGGTCAACATTTTTGGTAAACGGACCCGGACCCATGATTTGACGGTCCCGGAGGGTTCGTAGGAAAATATGGGACTTGGGCGTATGCCCGGAATCGAATTTCGAGGTACCAAGCCCGAGAAATGACTTTTTGAGTTAAATTGTTTTCTGAAAATATTTAAGGAAATTGAAAATGATATTTGATTAGAAATTGATGGTATCGGGCCCGTATTTTGGTTCTGACGCCTGGTACAGGTCTTATATATGGTTTAAGCTCTTCCTATAAAGTTTGTAATCGGAGGTCGTATGATGTGTTTCGGACTTAAAATGGAAAATTTGATGTTTTATGAAACTTGATTGAATTTATGGATTTTGAGGCTTAATTCGATGTATATGATGTTAGTTTGGTGATTTGATCGCACGGGTAAGTTCATAGGATGTTTTTGATGTAGTGTGTATATTTGGTTTGGAGCCCTGAGGGCTCGGGTGAGTTTCGGATAGGCCACAAATTGCATTTTTTTTAAACTTGGAAGATGCTGCTGTGACTGATCTGCAGGCTTCGCATTTGTGAAGCCAACATCACAAATGCGAGCTACTCATCGCAAATGCAAAGGTTAACCTGGTAGGCCTGATCGCAAATGCGACCAATATGTTCGCAAATGCGAAGGCTGGGAATGTCTGGAGGATTCGCAATTGCGAACCCCTCTTTGCAATTCCCTTGCAGGGGTGTTCGCAATTGTGAACACTTGTTCGCAATTGCGATGCCAACCAGTAGCCTGCACTGTACAAAACCGAGATTTTCACTTCATATTTCATATTTTCTCAAACTCAACACTCGTAGGTGATTTTTGAAAGAACAAGACTCTTCCAAATCAGTTGTAAGTGGTTGTTACTCATTTCTTTTCAATCATTATCATCACTTAACATGTTTTCAACTTAAAATCAAAGATTTTCATGGGTGAAATTGGTAAATTGGGTAGAACTTAGGTTTTTCATAAATTGGGATTTGAGTGGGTGATTGACCTCCGATTTGAGAGATTGTTATATGGCTAGACTCGTGAGAGTATGAGCGTTCTGAAAATGTAAAAATTTACCCGACTCCGAGAAGCTGGCCTGGGGGCATTTTTGTCATTTCACCTAATTTCGCACCGTAACCTTGAATTTGATAGTAAAATCAGTGCATGAGATGTTATTTACGGTATGAAATTTATTTGAATAGATTTGGGCCATTTGAAGTCAGATACTCGTGGCAAACGTGTGGTTTCGGGTTGATTGCTATACTTCAGACCCGAGGTAAGTGTTCGGTCTAACCTTAGCTTGAGGGAATATGAGTTGAGTATTGTTTGCTACTTGCTAATTGTAGAGTACAATGTATAGGCATGGTGACGAGTATCTATACATTTGTGTCTAGCATGACCGTGAGTCTTTATATTGTGAATAATCTGGTGTTGTGGTAATTTCCATGTGTAATTGATAATTTCCACATGTTGTGAAGAATATGTGGAGGAAATATGAGATATTACATTCTTTGGAGCATTGGCTAAATTCGTGAATTGAATAATGAGGAAAAATGAGATATTACATTCTTTGGAGCATTGGCTCAATTTGTGAATTGAATAATGAGGAAATATGAGATATTACATTCTTAGAGCATTGGCTCAACTTGTGATTTGAATAATGAGGAAATATGAGATATTACATTCTTTGGAGCATTGGCGTAATTTCCATGTGTAATTGATAATTTCTATATGTTGTGAAGAATGTGTGGAGGAAATATGAGATATTACATTCTTTGGAGCATTGGCTCAATTCGTGAATTGAATAATGAGGAAATATGAGATATTACATTATTTGGAGCATTGGCTCAATTTGTGAATTGAATAATGAGGAAATATGAGATAATACATTCTTGGAGCATTGGCTAAACTTGTGATTTGAATAATGAGGAAATATGAGATATTACATTCTTTGGAGCGTTGGCTCGATTTGTGAATTGAATAATGAGGAAATATGAGATACTACATCCCTTGGAGCATTGGCTCGAGTGATAGAATAAATCACGGAAATGAAACTGAAAGAAAGAGGAAGAATTACTAAAATATACCCTTGCCGGGTCATTGTTGTTTTTGTTATTTTTCCCTTGCCGGGATTCCTATTTCTATTCTGTTTACTTCCTTGCTCTTGCTTGTGATTGTTGTTTGGGTGAGGAAGAGTGCTAAAGCACGAAGGGTGATGCCGTGCATTTTTCTTGGTAAGAATGAGAGCAAAGCACGAAGGGTGATGTCGTGCACTTGTCTTGGTCAGAATGAGAGTAAAGAACGAAGGGTGATGTCGTGCATTGTTTGATGTTGTCTCCCTTGTTGGGATATTGAGATTACTGTATTTTTCCCTTGCCGGGATTTAATTGTTTAATTAATGTTCCCTTGCCGGGATTTCTATTCTATTCTGTTACTCCCTTGCCCTTGTTTGTGATTGCTGTTTGGGTAAGGAAGAGTGATAAAGCACGAAGGGTGATTCCGTGCACTGTAAGGAAAGAGTGTAAAGCACGAAGGGTGATGTCGTGCCATACGATGTACCATTCCATACCATATTTATTGATTATACTGTGAGGAAAGATTGTAAAGCATGAAGGGTGATGTCGTGCCATACGATGTACCATTCCGTACCATATTTATTGATTATACAACGAGGAAAGAGAGTAAAAGCACGAAGGATGATGTCGTGCCATGATTCACATTGATTACGTTATACATTTCATAGTGAGGACGAGAGTAAAAGCACGAAGGGTGATCCCGCGCAAGTTTGTGATTTCATGTCCTTATTGATATGCTAGCTTGTTGTTTCTTTTCCTTATTGAGCTTTAGTTATATGAAGCTGTTATCTCCCCACAACATGTCCCCGTTCCTTTATTCATTGTTCCTCCCTATGTTTCTTATCCGTCGTGTATATGTATATCTATTTATTTGAACTGCACAAGTTTATTTGGTAGTCTGGTTATCGCCTCGTCACTACTTCGCCAAGGTTAGGATAGGCACTTACTCAGTACATGGGGTCGGTTGTACTGAGGCTACACCTGCACTTCTTTATGTTTTGCAGATTACGCAGCCGGACCCGGAGGACATCATTAGTGGGAGTGTCTTCTAGTTCATCATAGAGGCTTCAAGGTATACCCGATGGCGTTCTTGGGCCTCGGCGTCTCTTCCATCCCTTTATCTTTGGTTCTATCTTGTTTTTCCTTTAGTTTCAAAGGCAGACATGTATCTCCTTTCCGACTTGTATTTAGCACTCTTAGACAGTTTGTGAGTTTGTGACCCCAGGTTTTGCGAAATTTACACGTTGTTGTATTATGTTATCCTTACTTAGCTTATAACTGTATTTAAATTCCGCTGTTAAATAGTGTTTCATTTAGTTTACCCTATTAAATTGTTGTTAAATTGCTAGTTTGTTTATATACGTTGGCTTGTCTAGCAGGTTCAATGTTAGACGCCATCACGGCCCGATGGAGGGATTTCGGGGCGTGACAAAGTTGGTATCAGAGCACTAGGTTGCTTAGGTCTCACAACTCACGGACAACTTGGTAGAGTCTGAGGGATCGGTACGGAGACGTCTGTACTTATCCCCCAAAGGATGCAAAAGTTAGGATGACTCCATATTTCTTTTCCTCTCTATCATGCGCTATAAATTCTGAGTACTTATTGAGTTTCTATTATATTCTCTCGCAGATGGCGAGGACGCGTGCTTCCCTTGGTTCCGCTCAGCAGCCTGACACTCCTACTACAGCTCCTACTCAGGGTGAAGGTCGAGGACAAGGCCGTGCTAGAGGCCGAGGCCGGGGCCGGGCTCAGCCTAGAGGAACAGCCCATGTAGAGGACCCTCAAGCCGATTCTGACGAGGAGTTCCCAATTCCGGCAGTCCCAGTTGGACCAGCTCAGGTCCTAGAGGGATTCATAGCTACCCCAGTGCTTCAGGACGCCCTTGTCCGTCTAGTCGGACTCATGGAGAGTGTAACACAAGCGGGTCTTCTTCCTACAGAACCGGCCATCTCTCAGGATGGGGGAGGTGCCCAGACTCCTACCGCCAGCATGCTAGAGCAGCTAGCTCCACAGTTTTAGACTCCAGCACCACAGCCACCCGGAGTAGCTCAGCCGGGTATTGCAGCACCGGTAGTAGAGGGAGCAGCTATGTCAGCAGATGCCTTGTGGAGACTTGATAGGTTCACTAAGTTATTCACTGCTACTTTTACTGGTTCACCATCAGAGGACCCCCAGGGTTATTTGGATAGCTGCCATGAGGTTCTTCGGAATATGGGCATAGTGGAGTCCAACGGGGTCGACTTCGCTACTTTTTGGTTATCTGGCGCAGCCAAGAGTTGGTGGGGGATATTATTGCCTAGCCAGACCAGCTGGATCTACACCTTTGACCTGGACTCAGTTCTCAGAGGTATTTCTGGGGAAGTTCCTTCCCATTACTCAGAGAGAGGATCTTCGGAGGCAGTTTGAGCGTCTCCAGTAAGGATCTATGTCAGTCACTCAGTATGAGACCAGATTCATCACTCTAGCCCGACATGCTCTTATGTTACTCCCCACTGATCGGGAGAGGGTTCGGAGATTTATTGAGGGATTGGCCTGGCCTATCAGACTTTAGATGGCTAGAGAGTCAGGTACAGATATATCGTTCCAGGATGCGGCCAATGTGGCCAGGAGGATTGAGATGATTTTTTCATAGGGTGGGGGTTAGGGGGCTGACAAGAGGCCCCGTCATTTCGGTCGTTTCAGTGTAGCCTCATCTGGGGGTAGGGATTCTTCAGGCAGAGGTCATCCTCCCAGACCCTTCCGGTCAGCTCTCCAGGTTTCCGATGGTGCTTCAAGCGATCGTGGTTATTCTAATCAGTAGCCTTACAGTGCACCACCATTTCAGAGTTTTCGGGGTGGTCATTCAGGTCGACAGGGTCAGATTCAGTTCCCTCAGCAGCCGAGGTCTTGTTACACTTGTTGTGATCTGGGTCACCTTGCCAGATTTTTCCCTCGAGCGTTAGGTAGTTCTCAGCATCAGGGTTCTCGTGCCATGGTTCAGGCACCAGGTGTTCCACAACATGCCCAGCCAGCTAGAGGTGGGGGTAAAGGTGATAGAGGTGGAGGTAGAGGTCATAGAGGTGGAGTTCAGGCCGCCAGGGGTGGAGGCCAGCCAGCAGCCGGCCGTCCTAGAGATGTGGTTCAGGGCGGTAGGGCTCAGCCCCGATGTTATGCTCTTCCAGCCAGGTCAGAGGCTCAGTCTTCAGATGCAGTTATTACAGGTACTATTCGGGTTTGTGATAGAGATGCTTCAGTGCTATTTGACCCAGGGTCTACGCATTTGTGTGTGTCCGCCTATTTGCACCATACCTGGTCATGCCTAGTGATCCACTGAGTATTCCTGTTTATGTGTCTACACCAGTGGGTGATCCTATCGTGGTCGATCGTGTCCATCGTTCTTGAGTTGTGATGATTGGGGGTCTTGAAACCCATGTTGATTTGTTGTTTAGGTATGGTCGACTTTGATGTTATATTGGGGATGGACTGGTTGTCCCCATATCATGCTATCTCGGATTGTCATGTCAAGACGGTAACCTTAGCCTTACCAGATTTGCCCGATTCGAGTAGAAAGGAATTCATGGGTCATGTCATGTCAGCAGAGGGTATTCAGGTTGACTCGAAGAAGATTGAAGCAGTCAAAAACTGGCCTAAACCAGCATCAGCTACAGAGATTCGGTGTTTCTTGGGATTGGCAGGCTATTATCGTCGGTTCGTGGAGGGGTTCTCATCTATTTTAGCCCCGATGACCAGGTTGACCCAGAAGGGTGCCCAGTTCAGATGGTCGGACGAGTGTGAGGCGAGCTTTCAGAGGCTCAAGACAACTCTGACTACGGCATCAGTATTGGTTTTCCCATAGGTTCAGGGCCTTATACTGTATATTGTGATGCTTCCCGTATTGGTCTTGGTGCAGTATTGATGCAGGATGGCAAGGTCATTGATTATGCTTCGAGGCAGTTGAAGATTCATGAGAAGAACTATCCAGTGCATGATTTAAAGTTGGCAGCCATTGTCCACGCACTGAAGTTTGGAGGCACTATCTGTATGGCGTGGCGTGTGAGCTGTTCACGGATCATAAGAGCTTGCAGTATTTGTTTAAGCAGAAGGAGTTGAACATGAGACAGAGGAGATGGTTAGAGTTGCTGAAGGATCATGATATTACCATTCTTTATCATCCGAGGAAGGCCAACGTGGTGGCCGATGCTTTGAGCCGGAAGTCAGCTAGCATGGGTAGTCTTGCTCACTTATCAGTCGGAGAGCGACCTCTTGCTTTGGATATTCAGGCGTTAGCTAATCGCTTTGTGAGATTGGAGGTTTCTGAGACTGGCAGTGTTTCGGCCCATACCGTGGCCCGTTCTTCATTGTATGACCATATTCAGGTCAGGCAGTATGATGATCGCCATTTATGTGTTCTTAGAGATAGACTCAGGCATGGAGATGCTAAGCAGGTTACGGTCGATGCTAAGGGAGTATTGAGGATGCAGGGTCGTATTTGTGTACCCGATGTCTATGGCATTCGTGAGTTGATACTTTAGGAGGCCCATAGTTCCCGATATTCTATTCATTCGGGCACCGCAAAGATGTACTAGGACTTGCGGCAGCACTGTTGGTGGCGGAGGATGAAGAAGGATATTGTAGCTTATGTAGCTCGGTGCTTGAACTGTCAGCAGGTTAAGTACGAGCACCAGAGACCCGGTGGTTTGATGTAGCAGATTCAGCTTCCCGAGTGGAAGTGGGAGCGTATCACCATGGAATTTGTAGTTGGAATCCCACGGACTCAAAGGATGTTTGATGCAGTATGGGTCATTGTGGATAGGCTGACCAAGTCAGCGCACTACATTCCAGTATCAGTTTCGTACTCAGCAGAGAAGTTGGCAAAGATCTATATGAGAGAGGTTGGTAGACTACATGGTGTGCCCATATCTATTATATCGGACCGAGGTACTCAGTTTACCTCCCATTTCTGGAGAGTATTTCAGCGAGGGTTGGGCACACAGATCGATTTGAGCACAACATTTCATCCTCAGACAGACGGGCAGTCCGAGCGTACTATTTAGATTTTGGAAGATATGTTGCGAGCTTGCGTCATTGATTTTGGTGGATCATGGGATCAGTTCTTGCCTTTAGCAGAGTTTTCCTAACACAACAGCTATCAGTCGAGCATTCAGATGGCTCCGTATGAGGTGTTGTATGGTAGACGGTGTCGGTCTCCATTCAGATGGTTTGAGCCGGGAGAGGCTAGATTGTTGGGTTTTGAGTTAGTCCAAGATGCCTTGGACAAGGTGAAGATCATTCGGGATAGACTTCGTACAGCTCAGTCCAGGTAGAAGAGCTATGCGGATCGTAGGTTTCGAGATTTGGCATTTATGATAGGCGACCGGGTATTTCTTCGAGTGTCGCCCATGAAGGGCGTGATGAGATTCAGAAAGAAGGGTAAGTTGAGCCCTATGTATATTGGTCCATTTGAGATTCTGGACAAGGTAGGGGAGGTGGCCTACAGACTCGCCTTGCCACCTAGTTTGTCAGCCGTGCATCCAGTATTTCACGTGTCTATGCTCCGGAGGTATGTTGCAGACCCATCTCATGTACTTGACTTCAGTGGTGTCCAGTTGGACAAGAATCTGTCTTATGAGGAGGAGCCGGTAGCCATATTAGATCGACAGGTTCGTCAGTTGAGATCAAAGAGTTATCCTTCGGTTCGTGTTCAATGGAGAGGTTAGCATGTTGAGGCAGCTACTTGGGAGTCCGAGCCCGATATGCGAGGCCGTTATCCCCACCTTTTTCCGTGATTCAGGTACTTTTCTATGTCCGTTCGAGGACGAACGGTTGTTTTAGAGGTGGAGATTGATATGACCCGAAAGGTCATCTCGTGTAATTTAACAGAAAGCTGTGTTTCAATGCCGTGAAAGCCTCCGTTAATCTCACATTGATATACGTGTTAGCCCGAGCGTGTGGCCGGGAAGCTTTGATGTGAAAACTTGATGAAAAGTTGATTTCATAATGATTAATTTATTAAAGTTGACTTTGGTCAACATTTTTGGTAAACGGACCCAGACCCGTGATTTGACGATCCCGAAGGGTCCGTAGGAAAATATGGGCTTTAGGCGTATGCCCAAAATCGAATTCCGAGGTCCCAAGCCCGAGAAATGAATTTTTGAGTTAAATTGTTTTCTCAAAATATATAAGGAAATTGAAAATGAAATTTAATTAGAAAGTGATGGTATCGGGCCCGTATTTTGGTTGCGACGCCTGGTACATATCTTATATATGGTTTAAGCACTTCCTGTAAAGTTTGGTTGTAATCGAAGGTCGTATGATGTGTTTCATACTTAAAATGGAAAATTTGATGTTTAATGAAACTTGATAGAATTTATGGATTTTGAGGCTTAATTCGATGTATATGATGTTATTTTGGCAATTTGATCGCACAGATAAGTTCATAGGATGTTTTTGAGATAATGTGTATATTTGGTTTGGAGCCCCGAGGGCTCGGGTGAGTTTCGGATAGGCCACGGATTGCATTTTTTTAAACTTGGAAGCTGCTGGTGTGACTGATCTGTAGGCTTCGCATTTGCGAAGCCAGCATCGCAAATGCGAGCTACTCATCGCAAATGCGAAGGTTAACCTGGTAGGCCTGATCGCAAATGCGACCAATATGTTCGCAAGCGCGAAGGCTGGGAATGTCTGGAGGGTTCGCAATTGCGAACCCCTCTTCACAATTCCCATAACGGGGTGTTCGCAATTGCGATGCCAACCAGTAGCCTGCACTGTACAAAACCGAGATTTTCACTTCATATTTCATATTTTCTCAAACTCAACACTCTTAGGTGATTTTCCAAAGAACAAGACTCTTCCAAATCAATTGTAAGGGGTTGTTACGCATTTGTTTTCAATCATTATCACCATTTAACATATTTTCAACTTAAAATCAAAGATTTTCATGGGTGAAATTGGTAAATTGGGTAGAACTTAGGTTTTTCATAAATTGGTATTTGAGTGGGTGATTGACCTCCAATTTGAGAGATTTTTATATGGCTAGACTCGTGAGAGTACGAGGGTTCTATAATGTAAAAATTTACCCGACTCCGAGACGCTGGCCTGGGGGCATTTTTGTCATTTCACCTAATTTCGCGCCGTAACCTTGAATTTGATAGTAAAATCAGTGCATGCGATGTTATTTACGGTATGAAATTTATTTGAATGGATTTGGGCCATTTGGAGTCGGATACTCGTGGAAAACGTGTGGTTTCGGGTTGATTGCTATACTTCGGACCCGAGGTAAGTGTTCGGTCTAACCTTAGCTTGAGAGAATAGGAGTTGAGTCTTGTTTGCTACTTGCTAATTGTAGAGTACAATTTATAGGCATGGTGACGAGTATCTATACATTTGTGTCTAGCATGACCGTGAGTCTTTATATTGTGAATAATCTGGTGTTGTGGTAATTTCCATATGTAATTGATAATTTCCATATGTTGTGAAGAATATGTGGAGGAAATATGAGATATTACATTCTATGGAGCGTTGGCTCAATTCGTGAATTGAATAATGAGGAAATATGAGATATTACATTCTTTGGAGCATTGGCTCAATTTGTGAAATGAATAATGAGGAAATATGATTACATTCTTGGAGCATTGGCTCAACTTGTGATTTGAATAATGAGGAAATATGAGATATTACATTCTTTGGAGAATTGGCTCAATTCGTGAATTGAATGTGGAGGAAATATGATATATTACATTCTTTGGAGAATTGGCTCAATTCGTGAATTGAATAATGAGAAATATGAGATATTACATTCTTTGGAGCATTGGCTCAATTTGTGAATTGAATAATGAGGAAATATGATTACGTTCTTGGAGCATTGGCTCAACTTGTGATTTGAATAATGAGGAAATATGAGATATTACATTCTTTGGAAAATTGGCTCGATTTGTGAATTGAATAATGAGGAAATATGAGATACTACATTCCTTGGAGCATTGGCTCGAGTGATAGAATAAATCACCGAAATGAAAGTGAAATAAAGAGGAAGAATTACTAAAATATACCCTTGCCGGGTCATTGTTGTTTTTGTTATTTTTCCCTTGTCGAGATTCCTATTTCTATTCTGTTTACTTCCTTGCTCTTGCTTGTGATTGTTGTTTTGGTGAGGAAGAGTGCTAAAGCACGAAGGGTGATGCCGTGCACTTGTCTTGGTAAGAGAGAGAGTAAAGCACGAAGGGTGATGTCGTGCACTTGTCTTGGTGAGAATGAGAGTAAAGCACGAAGGGTGATGTCGTGCACTTGTCTTGGTGAGAATGAGAGTAAAGCACGAAGGGTGATGTCGTGCATTGTTTGACGTTGTCTCCCTTGTTGGGATGTTGAGATTAGTGTATTGTTCCCTTGCCGGGATTTAATTGTTTAATAAATGTTCCCTTGCCGGGATTTCTATTTTATTATGTTACTCGCTTGCCCTTGTTTGTGATTGTTGTTTGGGTAAGGAAGAGTGATACAACACGAAGGGTGATGCCGTGCACTGTGAGGAAAGAGTGTAAAGCACGAAGGGTGATGTCGTGCCATACGATGTACCATTCCGTACCATATTTATTGATTATACCATGAGGAAAGAGTGTAAAGCACGAAGGGTGATGTCGTGCCATACGATGTACCATTCCGTACCATATTTATTGATTATACTATGAGGAAAGAGTGTAAAGCACGAAGGGTGGTGCCGTGCCGTACGATGTACCATTCCGTACTATGTTTATTGATTATACTGTGAGGAAAGAGTTTAAAGCACGAAGGGTGATGCCATGCCGTACGATGTACCATTCTGTACCATATTTATTGATTATACTGTGAGGAAAGAGTGTAAAGCACGAAGGGTGGTGCCGTGTCGTACGATGTACCATTCCGTACCATATTTATTGATTATACTGTGAGGAAAGAGTGTAAAGCATGAAGGGTGATGCCGTGCCGTACGATGTACCATTTTGTGCCATATATATTGATTATACAGTGACGAAAGAGAGTAAAAGCACGAAGGGTGATGCCGTTCCATGATTTACATTGATTACGTTATACATTTCATAGTGAGGACGAGAGTAAAAGCACGAAGGGTGATGCCGTGCATGTTTGTGATTTCATGTCCTTATTGATATGCTAGCTTGTTGTTTCTTTTCCTTATTGAGATTTACTTATATGAAACTGTTATCTCCCCCACAGCATGTCCCCCTTCCTTTATTCCTTGTTCCTCCCTACGATTCTTATCCGTCGTGTATATGTATATCTATTTATTTGAACTGCACAGGTTTATTTGGTAGTCTGGTTCTAGCCTCGTCACTAATTCGCCAAGGTTAGTCTAGGAACTTACTCAGTCCATGGGGTCGGTTGTACTAATGCTACACCTGCACTTCTTTATGTTGTGCAGATTATGCAGCCGGACCCGGAGGACATCATTAGTGGGAGTGTCTTCCAGCTCATCATAGAGTCTTCAAGGTATACACGCTGGCGTTCGTGGGCCTTGGCGTCTCTTCCATCCCTTTATCTTTGGTTCTGTCTTGTTTTTCCTTTAGTTTCAAAGGCAGGCATGTATCT
This sequence comes from Nicotiana knightiana, assembly GCA_005239525.1. Taxonomy (NCBI): domain Eukaryota; kingdom Viridiplantae; phylum Streptophyta; class Magnoliopsida; order Solanales; family Solanaceae; genus Nicotiana; species Nicotiana knightiana. Next base: position 47,660 of record ML389816.1, on the reverse strand, counting down.
CCTTTCAGACATGTATTTAGCACTCTTAGACATTTCATGAGTTTGTGACCCCAGGTTTTGGGAAATTTACGCGTTGTTGTATTATGTTATCCTTACTTAGCTTATAACTGTATTTAAATTCCGCTCTTAAATAGTGTTCCGTTTAGTTTACCCTATTTAATTGTTGTTAAATCGCTAGTTTGTTTATATACGTTGGCTTGTCTAGCGGGTTCAACGTTAGACGCCATCACGGCCCGATGGAGTGATTTCGGGGCGTAACAGACTGACCCCCTCCAGACTGGCCTCCCCCTATAGGATGGCCCTTGCCAACCTGACCCCCACCTATAGGCGGTCGAATTGCTAGTGTTGAAATCGTAGGCTGGTGACTCTGCTGCACGGCCTCGCCCCGATAGTTGGGAAAATTTTTCATGATAAGGCCTAAGTTCTCACACTCGAAGCATCTCATAGATGCTAAATCCTGCTGACCCGAAGAAGAATCCAGAATGGCCGGAGTGCGATGAGAGCCCTTAGGCATAGCACTGAAATAAGGATCGAAAGACCTCTAATGACTGGAATGACCACTGGGAGAACCCTGAATAGCTGGAGGTCGATAGGAGCGCTTTGGCATGGCGCTGAACTGGGGCCTAACTGGGACATCTCGGGGAGGTAGTGGACGTGCTACATATGAAGGCCTGCTGGACCGACTGCCTCCATATTAACCCCTGCCCCTAGCTGGAGCACCTCTGAAATTACCTGCAAATCTGGCCCTCTTGTCCTGCTGACCCTGCTCCCTGCTCCTCATCCGGTATCCCTCAATCTGTCGAGCTATCTCGACCACAAGCTGGTACGGGGTACCCATCTCCACCTCTCGAGCCACGGTGGACCTAATACCTGGATGCAATCCTCTCACAAACCTCCGAATTCTCTCAGCATTGGTGGGTAATATCATGAGAGCATGGCGTGACAGCTCTGAAAATCTGGCCTCATAATCCTTCACAGACATCTGCCCCTGCTCCAACCACTCAAATTGACCCCTCAGCTCCTCCCTCTTAGAGGGTGGAATATATCTATCCAAGAACATCTGCGTGAACTGCTCCCAAGTGATAGTAGGAGAATCGGCCGGCCTGCTGAGAAATATAAGACTGCCACCACCTGCGAGCACTGCCCTCTAACTGGAATGCAGTGAAATCTACTCCATGGGACGCTAGGATCCCCATGCTGTGCAGTATATCCCTGCACCTATCAATGAAATCCTGGGTATCCTCACCTTGCTCACCCCGAAGACTGGAGGGCGTAAGCGAGCTCATATTTCTAACATCTTATGCTGGTCACCACCCACAACTGGTCTGGACTCCGGCGCTGCTACTACAGGCTGGGCATCATCCACGGGCAGTGTACCCGGGGTGGGATGTAATGCTGCTGTCGGACCTGTGGCCTGGGCAGTAGGGGTATGGGCTCCCCCCTCCCGCCTATAAAGTGACAGGGTCTGCTAGAAATAAACCAGCCAGGGACATAGTGTCCATGAATCTCATCATACGGCCCATGGCTGTTTGAAAGCCCGGCGCCATCATAAAGTCTACGTGTTCCGGATCTGCTTGGGGCACCTCATCGTGCTCCTCTATATAGGGTCCTCTGGTGGCGGAACCGGTATAGCTGTGGGATGCCCTCGTCCCCTATCACGGGCAGGTGCCCTACCCCTGCCCCTACCACAGCCTCGAGCAGCGAGGGTGGCACCCTCTCTCGGATCAGGAACATGAGATGCACGCGTCCTCACCATTTGTGAGAGAATATAAGAATGAATTTAGTAACTCATAGGCTGCACGATAGAGTGAGAACAAGTAGAGGTTTCCTAACACCCTATAGCCTCCTGAAAATAAGTATAGACGTCTCCGTACCGATCCGCAAGACTCTACTGGGTTCGCTCGGGACTCGTGAGACTTACGTGAACCTAGTGCTTCTCCTTGGGGTGCTCCAGTATTGTTTTTCAAGAAGAAAGATGGCTCGATGAGGATGTGTATTGACTACCGGCAGTTGAATAAGGTTACTATTAAGAACAAGTATCCTTTGCCGAGGATTGATGATTTATTCGACCATCTTCAGGGTGCTTCAGTGTTTTCCAAGATTGACTTGAGATCTTGTTACCACCAGTTGAGGATCAGGGCGTTCGATGTCCCTAAGACAGCCTTTCGCACTCGTTATGAGCATTATGAGTTCTTGCTGATGTCATTTGAGCTGACAAATGCCCCCGCTGCTTTCATAGAGTTGATGCACCGAGTGTTCAGGCCTTATTTGGACTCATTTGTGATTGTTTTCATTGATGATATATAGATATACTCTCGTAGCCGAGAGGAGCATGAGAAGCACTTTAGAGTCGTCCTCCAGACTTTGAGGGATAGTCAGTTATATGACAAATTTTCCAAGTGTGAGTTCTGGTTGAGTTCAGTTGCATTTCTAGGTCATGTGGTATCGTCAGAGGGTGTTCAGGTGGATCCCAAGAAGATTTCACCAGTCAGAGATTGGCCTAGACCCACCTCAACTATAGTGATCCGGAGTTTCTTTGGCTTAGCAGGTTATTATCGCCGGTTTGTGGAGGGCTTTTCATCCATTGCAGCCCCGATGACCAGGTTGACTCAGAAGAGTTCTCAGTTTAGGTGGTCTGATGAGTGTGAGGCGAGCTTTCAGAAGCTCAAGACAGCCTTGACCGCGGCACCAGTGTTAGTTTTGTCCACAGGTTTAGGATCGTATACCGTGTATTGTGATGCTTCACGGGTTGGGCTTGGTGCAGTGTTGATGCAGGATGGCAATGTTATAGCCTATGCTTCTCGTCAGTTGAAGGTTCATGAGAAGATCTATCCAGTTCATGGCTTGGAGTTAGCAGCGATTGTGCATGCATTGAAGATTTGGAGGCATTATTTGTATGGTGTGCCATGTGAGATGTTCACGGATCATAAGATCTTACAGTATCTGTTCAAGCAGAAGGAGTTGATCATGAGGTAGAGGAGATGGTTAGAGTTGCTGAAGGATTATGATATTACCATTCTCCGGGAAAGGCCAATGTGGTGGCCGATGCTTTGAGCCGAAAGTCAGCTAGTATCGGTAGTCTTTCTTATTTATCAGTCAGAGAGCGAACTCTTGCTTTGGAAGTTCAGGCTTTAGCCAACCGATTTGTGAGATTGGAGGTTTCTGAGACTGGTAGTGTTTTGGCCTATACCGTAGCCCGTTCTTCATTGTATGACCGTATTCGGGCCGGGTAGTATGATTATCCCCATTTAAGTGTTCTTAGAGATAGAGTCAGGCACGGAGATGCCAAGCAAGTTACGATTGATGATGAGGGAGTTTTGAGGATGTAGGGTCAGATTTGTGTACCTGATGTGGATTGTATTCGTGAGTTGATGCTTCAGGAGGCCCATAGTTCCTGGTATTCTATTCATCCGGGCGCCACAAAGATGTACCAGGACTTGCGGCAGCACTATTGGTGGTGGAGGATAAAGAAGGATATTGTAGCTTATGTAGCTCGGTGCTTGAACTAGCAGCAGGTTAAGTACGAGCACCAGAGACCCGGTGGTTTGATGCAGCAGATTCAGCTTCCCGAGTGGAAGTGGGAGCGTATCACCATGAACTTTGTAGTTGGACTCCCACAAACTTAGAGGATGTTTGATGTAGTATGGGTCGTTGTGGATAGGCTGACCAAGTCAGCGCACTTCATGCCAGTATCAGTTTGATATTCAGCAGAGAAGTTGGCAAGGATCTATATGAGAGATATTGTTAGACTGAATGGTGTGCCCATATCCATTATATCAGACCGAGGTACTCAGTTTACCTCCCATTTCTGGAGAGTATTTCAGCGAGAGTTGGGCACATAGATTGATTTGAGCACCGCATTTAATCCTTAGACGGACGAGCAGTCCGAGCGTATTATTCAGAGTTTGGAGGATATGTTGCGAGATTGTGTCATTGACTTTGGTGCTTCATGGGATCAGTTCTTGCCTTTAGCTGAGTTTGTTTGCAACAACAGCTATCAGTCGAGCATTCAGATGGCTCCGTATGAGGTGTTGTATGGTAGACCGTGTTGGTCTCCAATCGGATGGTTTGAGCCAGGATAGGCTAGATTGTTGGGTTCTGAGTTAGTCCAGGATGCCTTGGACAAGGTGAAGATAATTCAGGATAGACTTCGTACAGCTCAGTCCAGGCAGAAGAGTTATGCAGATCGCAAAGTTCGAGATTTGGCATTTATGATAGGCGACGGGGTATTTCTTCGGGTGTCGCCCATGAAGGGCGTGATGATATTCGGAAAGAAGGGAAAGTTGAGCCCTAGGTACATTTGTCCATTTGAGATTCTAGATAACGTAGGAGAGGTGGCCTACAGACTTGCCTTGCCACCTAGCTTGTCAGTCGTGCATCCGGTATTTCACGTATCTATGCTCTGGAGGTATATTGCGGATCCATCTCATGTACTTGATTTTAGTGGTGTCTAGTTGGACACAGATTTGTCTTATGAGGAGGAGCCAATAGCCATATTAGACCAGCAGGTGCGACAGTTGAGATCGAAGAGTTATCCTTTGATTCGTGTTTAGTGGAGAGGTCAGCCTGTTGAGGCAGCTACTTGGGAGTCCGAGCCCGATATGCGTAGCCGATATCCCCACCTTTTCCCCGATTCAGGTACTTTTCTATGTCTGTTTGAGGATGAACGGTTGTTTTAGAGATGGAGATTGTGATGACCCAAAAGGTCATCTTGTGTAAATTTAGCAAAAAAAATTATCATCCGAGGCTGCGAAAGTCTCCGTTAATCTAACCTCAATGTGCGTGCGCAGTCCGTGCGCGTAGCCGGGAAGCCTTTATGTGGAAATGTGTTAAACAGTTGAATTGATGATAATTAATGGAATAAACTTGACTTCGGTCAACATTTTTGGTAAACAGACCCAGACCCGTGATTTGACGGTCCCGGAGGGTCCGTAGGAAATTATGGGATCTGGACGTATGCCCGGAATCGAATTCCGAGGTCCCAAGTCCGAGAAATGAATTTTTAAAGAAAATTATTTTTTGAAACTAAGAAATACTTTAGAAAATGAACTTTGATGTGAAATCTGTGTTATCGAGGTCGTATTATGGTTCCGGAGCCCGGAACAGGTTCAATATGTGTTATGTGAGTTATCTGTAAAATTTGGTAAGAAACGGACTTGGTTTGACGTGTTTCGGACCAAAATTGGAGAATTTACAAGCTTATGAAGTTTGAGGAAATTCTATGGATTTTTGAGTTTAATTCATTGTTTATGATGTTATTTTAGTGGTTTAATTACTCGAATAAGTTTGTAGGATGATTTTTAAGTCGTGTGTATATTTTGTTTTGAGCCCCGAGGGCTTGGGTGAGTTTCGGGTAGGTGTCGGGGTGCAAAAGAGTTAGAAAAATCTGGTGGTCTGCTGTTTTCTGATGTTCTGTGATTCACTCTCTGCGATCGCATTGTAATTCACGCGATCGCGATGTGGTTATGGCTGGGGGTCGGGAAATCACCCTACGCGAACACAGGGCCTGGGTTGCGATCGCAGAGCCTAGGGGCAGTACTCTATGCGATCGCGAAGGGCCACACGCAAACGCGTAGTGCAAATGCGGGCTGGGGGCTGGGTGCTATTTTCCTCATTGCGAACGCGACCTCCGTGTCGCGATCGCGATGGTCTGTGTTGGTATATTCTGCGATCACAATTGTGATGGTCTAGATCCAGTACTCTGCACGATCGCATGAGACATGTCGCGATCGCGTAGGTCATTCTTTTGCCCAGCTATTTAAATTCTCAAAACAGAATACCCATTACTGGATTTTCATATTTTTCACCATCTCCTTCTTCTCCAAGCCCCATAGCCGAGTTCCAAGCTACTCTTCCTCCATAACCACTTAGAAAAGTAATCTTAGCTCTAATATCTTCCATTTTCTTGATCAATCATTAGATTCTAGGCCTAGAAACATGTAATCAAGTGTAGAAATTGGGGGTTTTGGGTAGAGTTAGGGCTTTTGGAAATTTTGGGAATTCAACCTCATTTTGGGGGTTGGATTTCAAAACAAATTGTATATTCGGGTTCATGGGGGAATGGGTGATCCGGTTTTGGTCTGAAGCTCGAGTTTGGACCAAGCAAGGCCCGGAGTCGAATTTTGGTATTCTGTAAGAATTATGGGAAATGTATAATTAGGCTTCGGGGTTGAGTTATTGAATTATTATTGACGTTATTAAGTCAATTGTGTTTAGATATTATCGTTTCGGAGTCGGATTCAAGAGGAAAGGTCGTGATTGAGGCTTGACTTGCTTTTTTGCAGCCGAGGTAAGTGTTTAGCCTAACCTTAGCTCGAGGGAATAGGTGTAGAGTCTTATTTTCTATGTGTAATTCATGTCCAATGTATAGGTAAGGTTACTGGTACCTATATGTTGTAGTCAAGCATGCCCGTGAGTCGATTTTGATAAGTTGTTTAATATCTTTGATATTCTCCGTGTTGTTAATTATTGGGAACCTTGGAAGTGGTACCTTGAGGTTACTTCATGACGTAGAAAATTATTGATTATGTGTTCGGTCGAGGATTTTACTGTTGACATTATACCTTTGAGTGAGATTGGTTATAGCTGAGTACCTTGCCGGGACAGTAGAATTTTGTTGATCATTTCTGAACATTTGGAATGTCGTATTGTTACACTTTCATATCAATTGTTGCTTTTACACTCATCATGCACGAAGGAACATTCCACGCCGATTGATTATATTTATGCACGAAGGAACATTTCGTGCCGATTGAATATATTTATGCATGGAGGAACATTCTGTACCGATTGATTATATTTATGCACGAAGGGACATTCCGTACCGATTGATTATATTTATGCACGAAGGAACATTCTGTGCCGATTGATTATTTTTATGCACGAAGGAACATTCGGTGCCGATCGATTATATTTATGCACAAGGGAACATTCCGTGCCGATTGATTATCATTTATGCGCGAGGGGATATTCTGTGCCGATTGATTATTATTTATGCGTGAGGGGACATTCCGTGCCGATTGATTATTATTGATGCACGTGCGGACATTCCGTACTGAGTCATTATTGTTTATGTGCGATGGGACATTCCGTGCTGTGTGATTTGAGGTTATACACGAGGGGTCATGCCACGTTTTCCCCTGTCTATTATACTTGTTCGGGTTGATACTTCATGTTTCATTTCTACATTTCCGTTAGTACTTGATTCTACTGTTTCAGAAATTGTTGCCCCTCTTATCCCCAACATGTTCTTCCTCATAACTGTATTCTTGTTTATTTTCTGCTATACTATTCAACTGCATAGGTACAATTTGTTGTTGTGTCCTAGCCTCGTCACTACTTCGTCGAGGTTAGGCTCGGCACTTACTCAGTACATGGGGTCGATTGTATTGTTGCTACACCTGCACTTCTTTATGTTGTGCAGATTATGCAGCCGGACCAAGTGGACCTCGCTAGTGGGAGTGTCCTTCAGTCCATTCCAAACGACACCGAGGTAGTTCCGCATGGCGTTCGTGGATCTTGGCGTCCCTGTCTATCTTTCATTCTGTCATTTATGTGTTTTCCAGACAGATACATCACTTTATTTTCAAACTGTTGTGTTTAGTCAAATCTTAGACTGGTTCGAGAGTTTGTGACTCCACTTCTGGGTTTTGTACTTAAAGGGATTTCTTCGTTATTAGCTATTGTCATTTAGATATATGCTAATGCTTCCGCACTTTATCTCATTTATCTAGTCAGTGTTTGTTATTTTCATTTCTTAATAAATCAATTCAGTTAACACGTTGGCTTGCCTAGCGGGTGCAACGTTAGGCGCCATCATGACCTGAAGGTGGATTTCGGGTCGTGACAATTAGTGACTGTTTCCACGGCTTGAACCCGTATTCTGTAGATCATACGAGGACGGCTTTACCGTTTTGACACAAATTCCTGATAAGAACAGTTGTAACATGGCCAATCAAAATGTAAATGATTGAAGAAAAAGATGACTTTCAACAGAAAAAAAAACAGTTACGTGTGGGGTTGAAAAGGGATTGGTGGTGCTGCAATTTTTGGAAATTGAAATTTGACATTAGGGATGATGTAGCAATTTGATTTCAAGTGGACAGAATTAGGGATGTATAAGACTAGTATTTTTTGCATAACATAGTTAGGGCTCGTACAGTTAGGTATTAATCTCGGGATTACATTTAAGAATAGTTCATCCCATATTTGATTAGGAGAAAATTACGATAGAAGTAATCTCAGGACTAGTTATTCCGAAATTGTAGTATTTTTTTATCCCAATGGAAAGGTGAAATTAATCGTGAGATAACTTCTTTCCAATCAAACGATCCTTTGAATAGCTATGTGTGAACCCACACTCAAAATAGCACTTTGGTCCAACAGTAACTTAGATAGTGTTTGAACATAGATTTGACTGAAATTTGAAAATTTGAGTTTTTAAAAATGAGATGAAAAATAATTTTTAAAAGTGGAAATTGTTTTTGTACATGCATTTTACTTGAAAAGAATTTTAAGTTTTGTGAGTAGAAAACTTCAAGAACTTCAAAAACTACTCTAGAACTGTTTTGGGTACTTTCTCTTGGTCATTCTTTGACTTTTGATTTTCTTAATCCCTAAAACAAAAATATTTTTTTTTTCCTTAATATAATGTTTTGTGGAATATGATTTTATCTTCTCCTCTTAAAAATTATCAAATGATTAAATATATAAGTAGATCGTAAGTGTTTGTTGAAAAGGAGATCAAAATTGAAATGTTAATCTATCAAGAAAACTGTTACATTTTGTTAACAAAAATGAAGTGCTAGAAAAAGATAATAAAATTAATCTTGAACTACCACTATAAACAGAAAATACAAATATCATATTCGCAGGGAAATAAAAGCACATAAAAATGATCTGCCTTATAACTGGATAGATGAAGAATTTTTTAATATTTTTTAGTTTGCTACATAGAATGTAAGATATTTAAAATTATATGTAATAATGCTATTATTGATAGTTTTAAAAGTATGAAAACTCGTCAAGGACATAAATAATTCTAATAGTTTTAAGTATAGTTTAATCGTCAACTTGTTGTATCGTAAAAAAAATTATATAGTTAAATCAAATAAAGGTAGTGGTGCACCCAAGCTCTTAAAATTCTGAATACGTCGCCGATGACACATGAAAAGGGTCAGATTCAACAAGTTTTTGTTATTGTGATTATTAGCTTTTACATCGGAGAAGGGAAATACTACACTACTTATGGGGTTTAATCCCTCCGCCTAAAATGTGGGAGACATAATTTATCGAGTGAGCTATCCCTCAATCCCGATTCAACTAGTCCATCTATGGCTTCAAAGAATATTAGCTGAAGTACGAATAAAAGATGGTGCATATTCTAATTAGTTCATCTATGACTTCAAAGAGAATACTAAGTTAATATATCGATTAAAAGAAGGTTCAAAAGTTAACTAATCGACAAGTTAATTTATAAACTTCAAGGAGGGTATTGATCACGCCTAATTATGCCTCCTAAGAGGTTTAGCGGTCATTGCAAATATAATCTGATTTACAAGTCTGGAGTAAACTCTCACAGGAAAATAACATGCTAATTACAACCAATAGTTTTGCACGAATTCAAGTAATCAACCTTCAGAAATATTATATAACGATTTGAGAGTTTACTAACTAAGATCAAATTAATTAAAATGCAGTAATTTATAACTAACAGAGCAAATGTTGTAGACAAGATTTGGAAAAGTCTAGGTGTGATGACCCAAAAGGTTATCCCATATATTTCTAGCTAATTTTGTGTTTCGAGGTCGTGAAACCTCCTTCTATCTCCCCTCGATTTGCATGTGCAGCCCGGGCATGTAGCCGGAAAACCTTTATGCGGAAAACTGATAAAAATGATAATTTTGTATTAGAAATTTGAATAAAGTTGACTTTGGACAATATTTTTGGTAAACGGACTAAGATCTGTGATTTGACGATCCCGGAAGGTCCATAGGAAAATATGGGACTTAGGCGTATGCCCGGAATCGAATTTCGGGGTCCCATGTCCGAGAAATGAATTTTTAAAGAAAATTATTTTCTAAAAATATAAAGGTCTTCGAAAATGAAATTGGAGGTGAAACCTGTGATATCGGGCCCGTATCATGGTTCCGGAGCCCGGCGCAGGTTTGATATGTCTTATATATGTTATCTGTGAAATTTGGTAAGAAACAAACTTAGTTTGACGTGATTCGGACTGTAAAATGCAAAATTTGATGTTTAAAGAACTTTGAGGAATTTCATTGATTTTTTTTGGTTTGATTCATCGTTTTAGTGTTATTTTATAGGTTTTGAAACCTCGAGTGAGTCCGTGGTAAGTGATATGACTTGTTTATTTGATTAGACGGGGTTCCAGGGGCCTCGGGTGTGTTCCGAGTGGACCTCATGTCATTTTCCAACTTTTAGAACTGCTGTTATCTGCCTTCTGATGTCCTTCTGTGCGATCGCGAACAACCATTCGCGTTCGCGTAGCATTAATGCGGACCACCCCAAAATCCTTCAATGCATTCGCATGACTCCATCCGTGATCGCGGAAGCCAGCTTGCCCCTTGTACGCGATCGCATAAGATTATCCGCGATCAGGGAGCACATTTTACACCAGCTTCATTTTCCTTCTACGCGATCACGCTTTGATTCCCCCGATTGCGATTCACAAAGCACCTGAGCAGAATATAAACTTCCAAAAATCGGGGTTTCACCATTTTAAACATATTTTGACTTCTAGAACTCGGTTTTGGATGATTCCTTGGAGAATTTTCACACAAATCGAATGGGTAAGTGTTCTTCCACTAGATTAAAATATATTTCATGAATTAGTTCTTGTTTTTATCATTTAATTTGTGTTTTGGGTTGAGGGGATTATGGGTTTTGAAAGAAAATTTCTAAAATGAAAAATTCATGATTTGAATGACCAAATGTTATCGGAATTGGATAAATTTAGTATGAGTGAACTCGTATTAGAATGGGTAATCGGAATTTGTAAAATTTATCGAGTTCCGAGGTGCGGGCCAGGGGGGTCGACTTTTGGGTCGATTTTTATAAATTTTCAAATATTGAAATTTTATTATTCGGAATCGTTCCTTATACGTTTTATATGTATTTTGAAGTTGTTTTAGTTGATTTGAGACGTAAAGGCCTTCCCGCCCGAGAAGTCTATTTTTAAGTACCGCGTTTTCGTCTTTGAGGTAACTATCTTGCCTAACTTTGTGTAGGGGAACTACCCCGTAGGATTGAGTCTTCTATGTTGGTTGTAGTCCACGTACGCGAGGTGACGAGTGCGTACTCGGACTTATTTGCAAATAGATTACGCTTTATGGATTTTTAGGTCCTTATGGTTCCCTGTGTATGAATTGAAACTGTTATACTTGAATTCTTGATTTTTAGTTTCATCTCTCCCTACTCAAATTAGAAGTACTTGCCTAGCATTCCTTGTTTCTTATATGATCTTAATTGACTTAAATGAAGACTTTGTTCTTCTTACCGTTATACTATATCTTTCTTCATACGCTGCCTGTGTGACTAAAACTAGTATAATCTCGCCCTATAAATGTCTAACAAGTAATTGGAATATCTATACGTTGGTCAAGCATGCCCGTGAGTCGTACATTGTGATTTAATGATTTTCCTCTTAAGTACTACTTAGGTTTAATTGATGACCGCCCATATTGATGGTATTCTTTGATTCTTCCTATTTACTAAGCATTTGATCATACTGAGTTTATTTGGTGAATCTAATTGTCTAAGTGAGATTTGTTATAGCTGATTCCCTTGCCGGGATGATTTGGTTTCTTGGTTGCGAACTTGAATATATAGAATCATTGCTATATTTGTCTTGTTTTTTCCTCGTTATGTTGTTTTCTCTTTGTGCTTGGCATTCCTTTCGGTGGCTACTTGTTATGAGTGAGTTTCTTCCATTTTTGTGATTTAAGTCTTTGTATTGACTTGCTCATCACACTTTGCATTCAGGCTTGTTTGCTTTTGCGCCGGTTGTGGCAATATATGTTGTTTCTGTCGCATTCTGGTTGTTTTTCCTCAGTGGCTGCATTGCATATTTAAATTAGGATTACGGACAGAGATCCGGGAGCTTCCCCCTGTACTGCACTGCATATTTAAATTGGGACTACGGATATAGATCCTGGAGCTTTCCCCCTGTACTGCATCAAATATTTAAATTGGGACTATAGATAGAGATCCGAGAGCTTTCCCCCTATACTGCATCGCATATTTAAATTGGGACTACAGATAGAGATCCGGGAGATTTCCCCCTGTAATACATCGCATATTTAAATTTGGGCTACATACGAGATTTCGGGAGCTTTCCCCCTGTATTACATTGCATGACAAATTCTGAGTTGCGGACTAAGTTCCGGTGCTTTTATCATTGAGGAGATTTGGATCGAGATATATATATATATATATATATATATATATTGAAAAGTATAGCTGACAAGAAATTATCTCCAGGAAAAGTTATGTCCGAAGGACTTCTATTTCGAAAGTACTTTTCTTGCAGAAAAATGATATTTGAAAGAGCAGTATTTGGGAAAGTATATTTGAACACCACGTATTTTGAAGAGACTATGTTTTACAGATTTTTCTTTATAAAAATATATAAATATACATTCAGAGAAAGTATGTCTCAAAGAAGAAATTTCTCTATTCCGAAATGATTATATCTTTAAAGCTTTCAAAATAAACTCACGATTTAAAGGTTTACACTCGAAGGTTTGACCAGTTTTATTGAGTTTATTGGCTAAGGCCTGACATGAATAAATTGATCAGTGCTGAGTTGCTAGTGTTATATTGGGTTGTGGTTCCCGACATTTGGCTTGCATTCTTTCCATTCTCTTCGCGTATTTCTATTATGCTATCCGTCGACCGTAATTATTGTATTTTCTTGCGTATTATTCGATCGTATCGTTATTTATATCGAACAATCTTTAGATAGATATTATGTTTCGTTCATTGGTACATTTATGTATTTTTACTTATTAGACCAGTGGTGTCTTGAATAGTCCTCGTCACTACTTCACCGAGATTAGTCTTGATACTTACTGGACACCGATGTGGTGTGCTTATACTACACTTCTGCACATTTTTGTGTGCAGATCCAGGTCATTGTTGTTAGTAGCTGCGCAGATAATTGCTGAGGAGACTCGAGGTAACCTGTTGCTGCGTTCACAGGCTTTGGAGTCACCTTCCTGTTTTATTTCTATTCAATTGTACTTACTTATTCCTAGACAATTGTATTTAGATTTGATAAAAAGATTTCGTAGAGCTTATGACTTGTATTCACCGGGTTTTGGGAAATTGTAAACTCTATCGAGATGTCTATATCGAGACTGTTATAATTCCTTTTTTGTTGTTGTTGTTCAGTGGAAATGTTACGCTTACCTAGTCCCTAAGACTAGGTGCCATCATGATAACTAACGGAGGGAAATTTAGGTCGTGACAAGTTGGTATCAGAGCTCTAGGTTCATAGGTGCTACGAGTCATAAGCAAGTGTAGTAGAGTCTTGTGGATCGATACGGAGACGTCTGTAATTATCTTCGAGAGGCTACAGAACTATTAGGACGATTTCACTTCTTTCATTCCCATCGTGCAAGTTCATTGGTCTTGAAGGTTGAAATTATCGTTCCATTCTCTCATTGGTGAGAACACGAGCTTTGGTTCCTGATGATGTTACTGTCACGACCCCAAATACTAACCGGCCGTGATGGCGCCTATCGTGGAACTAGGCTAGCCGACTATCGCGTGTTCACAATTTCTTTTGAAAATCCCATTTAAGTTTCAAGCAGTTCATGACAATATACAGAAAGTTTACTTAACATAATAGGCAAGTTTTATATATACAGTACTGTCATCCCCCAAAACCCGGAACCAACATGTCATGAGCATCTAGTGACATAAGCCAAAATAAAGTATTATGATACAAAACTCTGAATCAAAGATAAATACAGTAGGTGGGGAAAGCAGTGATGCTGCGAACGCTGAACATCTACCTCTAAATCCCCACGATCCGGCTCTGCTGCGATATATGTGTATAAGCGAATGCTCGATCTATGCTCCTGAATCTGCACACAGAGGTGCAGGGAGTAATGTGAGTACGCCAACTCAGTAGCAATTGAGATAAATCAAGTCTAAGTAGCAAGGAATCCCATAAAAATCGATGCCATTAAGTCACAATATACACAGCCTTACTTTCCAATAGTACACATAGATATACGAAATCATCATGCCTTAGAAATCAACTTCATAGGATTCCTTAAAACAATGCACATTTTTAACATCTATAAAACAAAGAGTTGGTATGAAAAATGAATGTAGTAAAATCATAAGTAGCCCATCGGGCGAAAACATGTTTCATAATCAGCCCCTCGGGCATGCCTCATAGTCCCTTAGCACCTCACAATCACTCAGCACTTCACAACCACTCATGCCTCCCAATCACTCAATCACTCGTACTCGGTGCGCTCACTAGGGGTGTGTACAGACTCCAGAGGGGCTCCTTCAGCCCAAGCGCTAATATCACTCAGCACCTCACCATCACTCTTGGCCCTCGGCCACACTCGGTGGAACCACTCGAAAAGCCCTTCGGCCGAAGTAGTAGAATGGGGTACTCGACCCGAAAACATCATTTTAATGCTCATGTAGTGTAAATCAAGCTGAATTTCAAATAAAACAGTATGCACAATGATGCTGAGTAAGACCATCAATAGGTAGTGAGGAAAACAACAGTAAAACACCCTTAAAGGGTCTAAACAGATCGGCATGAGGCCCCAAACACGGCTTACAGCCCAAATATTTCACAAATCTTTAGAATGTAATTTAACATAAGATTTTGAGTAAATATGCAACTCATTAGTTGCCGTGGATAGGACCTAGTTCAATCCAAAAATCAGTATGCGCCACATATTCGTCATTCGACATGTGAGCCATTCCAAATTCAGTGAGAAAATAATGCAGTCCGGGGTTCCATACCCTCAGGACAAAATTTAAGACCATTACTTACCTCTACCGGGCCGCGACACTAGTCCGCGATGACTTTGCCCCTCAAATTGGCTCTCGATTGCTCCGAATCTAGCCAAAAACCAGTTAACATCATCAATATATACCCATGGAACATAACCCAATCGAAAATCATCAAATTAAACAAAAATCTCAAAATTCGGCCAAACCCGAGCCCCAGGACCACATCCTGGAATCCAAAAAATTTTACATTCTATACATACCAAGAACACTAAAATCGGACCACAATTTCCCAATCAAATCCTTAAAAGAAAAATAATTTCTTAACCTCAATATCCATGAAATCTATCAAATTTCCTAAAGGCAACCAATTTCCCATTTTTAAGCCCGAAACACGACAAACGAAATCCTATTTCAACCAAACTTTACAGAAAGTGCTTAAAACATATATAAGACCTGTACCGGATGCCGGAACCAAAATACGGGCCCGATACCATTACTTTCTAATCAGATTTCTTTTTCAACTTCCTTAATTATTTTCAGAAAATAATTTTACTCAAAAATTCATTTCTCGGGCTTGGGACCTCGGAATTTGATTCCGGGCATACGCCCAGGTCCCATATTTTCCTACGGACCTTCCGGGACCATCAAATTACGGGTCTGGGCCAATTTACCCAAAATATTGGCAGAAGTCAAATTTATTCATTTTAATATCAAATCTTAGCATTTTTCACAGAATTTCATATTTAAGTTGTCCGGCTACACACCCGGACTGTGCACGTAAATTGAGGCAATTACAAATGAGGTTTTCAAGGCCTTAGAAGTACGGGGTGGGTAATAACATAGGTAATGACCCCTTTGGGTCGTCACATGTGTAATCCGTGGGCTCGAGGTTTTCCTACACTGTTTTTCAGAATTCATTTTTGATGTTCTTGTTCTACTAACTTTCTATTTCTGTATTTTTCAGAAAGTTTAGTGTTTTTAGTTTATTTTACAGCAATACAGATTACTAACAAATAGTTCTAACACAACCCATCAAAATGTAAATGATTGAAGAAAAGAGATGACTTAAAACAAGAAAAAAACTGGTTACATGTGGGGTTGAAAAGGGAATATTCAGCTGCAATTGTTTGAAATTGAAATTTCACTTACTTCTGTCACGACCCAATTTCTCCTATAGGTCGTGATGGTGCCCCACGTCACCGCTAGACAATCTAATAGCGAACTAACTATGTTATTCTTTCTTTTAACAATTTAGAAATAGTTGATTTTTAAGTATTGAATAAATTAGAAGTGAAAAATTTCATAAAGCGAGTAATAGACAATTTAAGAGCAATTGAGATGAAGTAAATACTCAAAATCAACAAGTGTCTACTAGCATAATTTTCAAGACCTGGTGTCACAAGTGTATGAGCTACTAGTACAATATACAAAAACAAATACTACACTATTGTCTGAAATGAAGTAGACAGGAAGTAAATATAGAAGAAATACTTCGGGTGCTGCAGAACAGGCTTGAAAGGCAGCTCACCACAAAATATAGAAGTATCAGCAATGCGCGCTGGGGTGATAACTAGATGCACCGGCCTCAGATCCTGCACAGTTAGTGCAGAAGTGTAGTATAATTACATAAACAACGTGTACCCAGTAAGTATCAAGTTTAACCTCAAAGGAAGTAGTGACGAGGAATCGACTTCGACACTTACTATGGGCTAACAATAAAATACTAAAATTCTATGTAAGCATGAGATATGTAAATGAAACTAAAAACTCAATAGCAAGAAATAAATAAAATAATTCCTTTACTGATGGTAAATCCCAATTTAATTTTAATCATTTAATAATTTAACCTCTCAAGCCATAATAGGTATCAAGTACAATAGGGCTCCAAATATTATTACGCACGAATTATGTCGAGGTCGTACGGCCCGATTCAAAATACATATACATATACTATGTGCACTACTGAGGATCGAACGACACGAACTATAGATGTATCTATTAACCTGCCGAGGCGAACGGCGCGCTCCTATGAGAGTAGTGGAATTTACCTCGCTCGCAGAAAAGCTTGCGATGCGAGTGGACATAGATTTCTCAAAATAAGTATATAATTCTTCAATACATTCCAAAAATAACAAGTCCAAACCGGAAAATTTAAATCTCAAAATCCTCAATCTCATCCCTCATCAAGATAGTTAATATGCATAATCAAATAACGATGTCAACAAAGAATGATGTAAACTTATGGCGACCCGGACATCATAAGAAATATAGCTACGCATGCACTCTCGACACCTAGTGCGTGTGTATCTCCCCACACATGTGATTTACAACAAAAAATATACCTAAGGGGATAAGTTCCCTCTTACAAGGTTATGCAATAAACTTACCTCATTCTCAAGTCCACTTTCGATCCACAAATATTCTTTAAATCCTTAACTCGGTGCCGAACGACTCTAAACTAGTCGAATGTTATATAAAATAATCAATACAAAGTTCATATTCTATCTATCAGAGTGATTACCCTACCCAAATTGGAGGATTCCTAAAATTCACCCCCAGGCCCACGTGCCCGGATTTCAAGAATTTTCGAAGAAAGTTTTTATCCATAACCTCAAAAACCCAAATAATTTTCACTCAATTCCATAACCATTTACGTGGTTAAATCCCATTTTTATAAAAAATCTAGGTTTTCATCTGAATTATGTATTAAACTTTCATTAGATATAAATTAGTTACCTCAAATGTCTAGTAAAAATCCCTCTTTAACCAGCTCCAAAATCGCCCCAAGAAGTGCGATAAATGAACCCAAATGCTCAACCCTGACCTAAATGTAGGTTCTGCCTTCAGCATTATTCGCCACCTGCGGTTCTTCTACCGCATTTGTGGTACCGCACCTCCGGTGCTAAGTCTGCTCCTGCGGAGTTCCTCAAGCCCAATAAGGGCCTCTTCTGCGAATGGGATTTCCGCTTCTACGATCCCTCTTCTGCGGCGAGCGTGCCGCTCCTGCAGCTAAAGCCGCTTCTGCATCTTGCCCAATCGCACCTGCGCATTCGCAGGTGCACACGAAAAACCCCATTTGCAGTCCATGGACAAACATTCCAAAGCCCATTTCTGTGACCAGACCCACACACCTGCGGCCTATATCTCGCAGGTGCGGGCACACCAGAACTGGTGCACCAGCAGCCCTTTTGAGTCTTAACTCAATCCGCGTATCATCCAAATGGCATCGGGGCCCCCGAGGCCCCGTCTAAATGTACCAAGAAGTTTGAAATCATAAGACGAACTAATATGTAATATATCACAAAGGTGTACAAAGGTTACAAGATGACCTTACAACTACTAAATGGTCTCCTTTATATAGGACTAGGAGGTTATTACAAGATAAACTTATATTAAAAACTAAACCTATCTTACATGGCATCCCAAACGCACCTCGATAACACCAACACCTAGTCCAAACCAAATTTAAAGAACTTTAATACCTTCAAATAGTCAACCTTCACTATTAAGCCTCAAAATGCTCCCAGATCATCCAAAATCGAATTCGAACATATTCCCAAGTCTGAAATCATCATGCAAACCTATTGGAACCGTCAAATCCTAGTTCCGAGGTCGTTAACTAAAAAAGTTGACCAAAGTCAAACTTATCCCTTTTTCCAACCTTAAGGAACCAAGTATTCCGATTTCAACCTGAACCCTTCCAAAACCTGAACTAACCATCCCCAGAAGTCATAAAATAGTAAAACCACATACGGGGAGTCTTATTCTGGGGAACAGGGTTCCATAAAGAAAAACAATCGATTGGGTCGTTACATTCTCCACATCTTAAACAAATGTTCGTCCTCGAACATGTCTAGAATCATATTTGGAGTGCAGAATAAGTGTTGATATTTGTTTCGCATGTCCTCCTCGGCTTCCCAAGTCACCTCCTCAACTAGTTGGCCCCTCCTCTGAACCTTTACCGCAGAAATCTTCTTGGACCTCAAATAGCAAACCTACCTATCAACAATGGCAACTGGATCCTCTTCACAACCCAGACTCTCATCTAGCTGAATCGTGCTGAAGTCTAACACATGCGACCTGTCGGTATGATATCTCCGGAGCATATATACATGAAAAACCGGATAATCTCCCGATCAACTGGGAGGTAAGGCAAGCTCACAAGGAACCTCCCCAACTCGTCTCAACACCTCAAATGGGCCTCTAAACCTTGGGCTCAACTTTCCCTTCTTCCCGAACCTAATGATCCCCTTCATCGGCTAGACTTTCAAGAGAATCTTATTGCCCACCCTAAATGATAAATCACGCACCTTCTGATCCCCGTAACTATTCTGTCTTCACTGTGTTGTGCGAAGTCGTTCCTGAATCGAATTTACCTTTTCCAAGGCATCCTTCACCAAATAAGTACCATATAGCTTGGCCTCACCGGGCTCAAACCATCCGATGGGTGAACAACATCGCTGACCATATAAAGCCTCGAATGGATCCATCTCAATGCTGGAATGAGTACTATTGTTGTAAGAAAACTCAGCCAAAGGCAAAAATTGCACTGCCCTCCAAAGTCAATCACACATGCTTTGAGTATGTCCTCCAAGATTTGAACCGTCTGCTTCGACTGCCCGTTGAACTGCAGATGAAAAGCTGTGTTGAGCTCTACTCGGGTCCCCAACTCACTCTGTACTGCTCTCCAAAAATGTGAAGCAATTGAGGGCCTCTATATGATATGATGGAGACAGGCACACTTTGCAACCGAATTATCTCTTGAATATAAATCTGGGCCAACCTCTCTGAAGTATGCGTGGTCACAATCGGAATGAAGTGTGCCGACTTGGTCAACCTGTCAAAAATGACCCAGACTGCATCAAACATCTGCAAGGCCTGCGACAACCCAACTACAAAGTCCATAATAATGCGCTCCTATTTCCACTTAGGTATACTCATCTGCTGGAGTAAGCCTCCTGGCATCTGCTGCTCATACTTAACCTGCTAGCAATTTAGACACTTCACAACATACTAAACTTTGTCCTTTATCCCCCACCACCAATAATGTTGCCTCAGGTCGCGATACATCATAGCACCTAGATGAATAGAATACCGAGAAATATGTGACTCCTCTAGAATCCTCTCCCTCATGTCATCGACATTAGGAACACATAGGCAACCCTGGAGCCACAGAACACCTTCCTCACCAATAGTAACCTCCTTGGCACCACCCTGTAGTACCGTCTCTCTATGAACCAACAAATATGGATCATCAAACTGATGAGCCTTGATCTGCTCCAATAGTGAAGACTGGGCAATAACGCTTGCAAGAACTCCGCTTGGCTCTGAAACATCCAACCTCGCAAATATGTTAGCCAATGACTGAATGTCCAAAGCTAATAGTCTCTCCTCTGCTGAAATGAAGGCCAAACTTCCCATACTCTGCGCCTTTCTACTCAAGGCATCTGGAACTACATTCACCTTGCCCGGATGATAAAGGATGGCAATATCATAGTCCTTTAGTAACACAAGCCACCTGCGCTACCTCAAATTGAGATCCCTTTGCTTGAAAAAATGTTGCAAGCTGCGATGATAATTGTAAACCTCATAGGACACCCCATAAAGATAATGCCTCCATACCTGAAGAGCATGAACAATCGCGGCCAACTCCAAATCGTATACAAGGTAATTCTTCTCGTGGGGCTTCATCTGACGTGAATCATAGCAATAACTCGCCCCTCCTGAATCAATACACAACCCAAGCCAACGCGTGAAATGTCATAATACATGGTATACATCCCTGAACCGGAAGGCAACATTAACGCCAGTGTTGAAGTCAATGCGGTCTTGAGCTTTTGAAAGATCACCTCACAATCATCGGACCATCGGAATGGAGCACCCTTCTGGGTCAATCTAGTCAAAGGTGCTACAATAGATGAGAAGCCCTCAACAAACCGATGATAATAACCTGCTAACTCCAAGCACCTCCTGATCTCGGTCGCTATGGTAGGATGACACCAACTCTGAAATGCCTCGATCTTCTTGGGATCAACATTTATTCCATCACCTGATATAACATGCCTCGGGAATTCCACTGAATCTAAACAAAACTCACATATGGAGAAATTAGCATGGTCTAAAGCACAACTATCAAATGTTGCTCGTGCTCCTCCATGCTGCGTGGGTAGATCAAAATGTCATCAATGAAGACAATGATAAATGAATCAATATATGGCCTGGACACCTTGTTCATCAAATCCATAAACGTCACCGAACCGTTAGTAAAACCGAAGGACATCACCTAGAAACTCATAATGGCCATATCTAATCCGAAAAGCAGTCTTCAAAATATCTGAATCCTGAATCTTCAACTGATGGTACCCCGACCTCAAGTCGATATTAGAAAACAACCTAGGACCCTACAATTGGTCAAACAAATCATCAATACCCAAAAACGAGTACTTGTTATTAATGGTAACTTTATTCAACTGACAGTAATCAATGCACATCCGCGTAGTCCCATCTTTCTTCTTCACAAATAGCACTGTTGCACCCCAAGGCGATACACACGGTCTGACGAACCCCTTTGCTAGCACTTCTCAAGTTGTTCTTTCAACTCTTTCAGAGCCATGAGATACTGTGGGATAGATATAGGCTGGCCACCTGGAGCCAAATCAATATAGAAATCGATATCATGATTTGGTGGCATGCTTGGAAGATCATAAGGAAAAACGTCGGAGAACTCCTGGACTACGGGCACTGAATCAATCTCTAGAGTATCTGCAACATAAGTATGATGACCCCTATTTGCTTGTCCTTAAGGACACGGTTCGGTGCGGTGATACCAATGAGGTTACAATTATGAATGATGGGGTGTTGCGGATGCATGGTTGCATTCGTATGCCCAATGTCGATGGGCTACATGAGTTGATTCTTGAGGAGACCCACAGTTCGTGGTATTCCGTTCATCCGGGTGCCGCAAAGATGTATTAAGGATTGAGGTAGCACTATTGGTGGATGAGGAGTAAGAAAGATATAGTGGGGTTTGTAGCTAGGCGCCTAAATTGTCAGAAGATGAAGAATGAGCATCACATACTCGGCATATTGCTTTAGAGGCTTGAGATTCCAGAGTGGAAATGAGAGCGTATCACCATAAATTTTGTAGTTGGTTTCCCAGGGACATCGAGGAAGTTTGGCGCTATTTGGGTAATTGTAGATCGGTAGACCAAGTTCGCGCATTTTATTCCAGTTGGGACTACTTATTCTTTGGAGCGGTTGGCTGAGATCTACATTTGTGAGATTGTTTGCCTTCGCGGTGTGTTGGTGTCCATCATTTTATATTGGGGCACATAGTTTACATCATAGTTTTGGAGAGCAGTGCAGCGAGAGTTAGGCACAAGGAATGAGTTCAGTACAACATTCCACCCTCAGACGGACGGACAGTCTGAGCGCACAATTAAGATATTGGAGGATATACTACGCACTTGTGTCATGGATTTCAAGGGTTCTTGGAATCAAATTCTACCGCTTGCAGAGCTTTCCTACAACAACAAATACCAATGAAGAATTTAGATGGCTCTGTATGAGGCTTTGTATGGGAGACTGTTTTGGTTTTTGGTGGGTTGCTTTGAGCCGGGTGAGGCTAGTCTATTGGGCACTGACTTGGTTCAGGATGCTTTGGCAAGGTTAAGTTAGTTCAGGATCAGCTTCGCATAGTGCAGTCTAGACAGAAGAGCTACATCGATCGGAAGGTTAGTGATAATGCTTACATGGTGGGGGAGAAGGTACTACTCATAGCTTCACCCATGAAGTGTGTTATCAGGTTCGGGAAGAAGGACAAGTTGAACCTTCAGTATATTGGGCCTTTTAAGGTGCTTAAGAGGATTGGAGGGGTGGCTTACATGCTTGCATTGCCTCCTAGTCTATCAAGTGATAATCCAGTGTTTCATGTTTCCATGCTCCGAAAGTATGTCGGCAATCCGTCTAATGTCTTGGATTTCAGCACGGTTCAGTTGTATGGTGATTTGACTTATGATGTGGAGCTGGTGGCCATTTTGGATCGACATGTTCGAAAGTTGAGGTGAACATAGCTTCCATAAAGGTGCATTGGAGAAGTCAACCAGTTAAGGAGGCTACTTGGGAGACCGAGTGAGAGATGTGGAGCAAATATCCACGCCTATTTGAGACTCCAGGTATGATTCTAGACCCATTCGAGGACGAATGTTTGTTTAAGAGGGGGAAGATTTAATGACCCGGCCGGTCATTTTGAGTGTTGTAGCCCCATTCCTCCATTTATTGCTTATTCCATGCTCTTTTGTTGTTATGTGACTTTCCAGGGTAGTTGGTTTGGTTCCGAGGATGTTTTGGAATTAGTTTGGACACTTAGTCCCAAGGTTGGAAGCCTAAGTTGAAAAAGTTAGCCGGATGATGACTTATGTTTAAATGACTCGACAATGGAGTTTTAATGGTCCCAATAGCTCCGTATGGTGATTTTGGACTTAGGTGTATGTCCGGATATTGATTTGGAGTTTCGTAGGGGATTTCGGCTTAAAATGGCGAAAGTTGGAAAAATGGAAGTTTGGAGAGTCGAGAAGGTTGACCGAGAGTTTACTTTGTGGTTACCGGGCTCGGATTTTTGTTTCGAAAATGGAATAGTTCCGTCGTGTAATTTATTACTTGTGCAAAAAACTTGAGGCTAAGCGAAGTTGATTTGGTATGTTTCAACATTAGTTTTGAAACTTAGAAGTTCATAAGTGCTTGGGCTTGAATCGATGCACGATTCATGATTTTAGTATTTTGATGTGATTTGATGCTTTGAGCATGTTCGTATAATGTTTTAGGACTTGTTGATAAGTTTGGTTGAGGTCCCAGGGGCCTCGGGTTTATTTCGGATGGTTAACAGATAGGAATTTGGACTTAGAAGATTGCTGAAGTTGCAGGTCTCGTTTCCTTATATGCGATCGCGTGAGAAGGATCACGATCGCGAAGCATTATTTGGGAAGTTGGTGGAGTTGGTCTATGCGATCGTAGAGCTTTGTCTGCTCATGCATCGTGAACGCGAGGGGTTGTACCGCGGTCGCAAAGAAGGAAGGAGGGATGGCCTGGAAGCCACACGTTTGTCCAGCACGATCGTGTGAGGGGGTTCATGGGACGCGTAGCTTTGGGTTCTTGTGCATCGTGTTCGCGACTGGTGATACGCGTTTGCGGGGGTCATTTTGGGGGGAATCTTTGTTTTTCTCTTCGCGATTGTAAAGGACTTATCACGAGCACGAAGAGGAATCACTGGCAACAGTGTTAAATACCAAAATTGAGAGTTTGAACCCATTTTTCATATTTTAAGTTAGAGACCTCAGATTTGGGCAATTCGTGAAGGGATTTTCAAGGAGTTGATTGGGCTAATTTTAACTCGAATTTGGTTAAATTACATGAATCTACTAATGTTTTTTGTCATTTAATTAGTGTTTTGGGTTGGAAAGATTGGGGGAAAATTGTAGAAACTTCATAGGCTTTAATTTGAGGATTTGAAGGTCGACTTTTGATCGAATTTGAGTAATTTTGGTATGATTGGACTCGTGGTTTCATATGTTGTTAATTTTGTCGGATTTCGACATGTGGGTTTGGGGTTGACTTTTTGACTTTTTTTAAAGAACCTGGCTTTTTCAAACGGAATTGAATCCTACAGCTTGAGTTGATTGTATCGAGTTATTTGGGGCTCGATTCGAGGCATTCGGAGGCCGGTTGGCTAGGCATGGGATTATTGGAGTAGATATTTGCATGGTTTGAGGTAAGTAACACTTCTAAACTTGGTTCATAGGGTATGAATCCTTGAATTAGGTGTTATGTGGTTGGTGTTGAGGTGACGCACATGCTAGGTGACAGGCGTGTCGGCGTGCACCGTAGTAATTGTGATCCGATTGATTCTGTGATATTGTGTAGTCATCAAACCTTGTTTTTAAGCTCTATGCGTTAGAGCAATTGAGATGCAATCCGTGTTAGAAATCATGCTGAGGTTGTATGCTTATCGTGTTGAGACCCACTGGGATTAGTCCTACCGTTGAATTATTTGCTTAGATAACAACTTTGTACTCAACCACATCCATCATTTGCATATCATATATCAGTTTCTGTTACTATTTATTATTGTGCTATATATCATTGTTTAGGCTAATTAGCATGAGATTGGTGAGCCCAAGAAACTGGAGACATTGATGACTGAGTAGAGGCCCGTGAGCCTTGTTGTGAGTGAGATTTTTGGATTGGGCTGCACACCGCAACATGCCTTGTGGCTATATATATATGGATCAGGCTACACGATGCATCATTCCCTTTTAGGCTTTATTTTTATGGGATCAGGTTGCACGCCGCAGTAGGCCAGATTGGCTTATTATTAGCACTTGGGCAGGATCCACCCCTCCAGAGTCTGACATACCTATAGTGAGCATAGGTACCGCATAGTGCTAAGTGACTGAGTGGGATGAGCGAGAATTGAGACCGTTAGATTGAGTACTCTGAGAGTGTGTGTACGTGAGGTTTTCATTGTTTTGAATGAGATGTGATATACACATTGATATGTAGATATAGAGATGTAACACTCCTCATATCAATCATACTTGTCATATTTTATCTGTATTGAGCTTAATTGTTAAACCTGAAAGCATGTCTACATTTCATGTACTATGTAGTGACAGATTACGAGTTTCTCCAAGATATTATTGTCATGTTTTCCGATCACTTTTGTACGGTTACATTCTGTATTTGAACTGTATTGGTCAAGCTCGCCAATGCTTTTAGCCCAAGGTTAGTTTTGTTACTTATTGAGTACATTGGATCGGTTGTACTCATACTGCACTCTGCACTTCGTGTGCAGATCCAGGTACTTCCGGGCACAGAGCCTGCTAGTGTTAGAGCTTATTCAGTTCGGAGACTATCGAGGCAGCTGCCTTAGCATTCGCAAACGTTGACTCTGCTCCTTTTTCTTTTAGTTTAGTTATACTGTTCTACCTTTCTAGACAGTGTTTCCAGCACTTAGACCATGTTATTGTATAGATGCTCATGAGCTCAGTGGGACCCGGATTTTGGGAAATTCTGTATTGAATTGCGGTGCTTTCTTCCATTTATTATGAGATTTATTTAACTAAGCCTATTTCAATATGTTTTAAATTAATGATGCCTGTATTTGTGAGTTTTTGGCTTGCCTAGTATCGCGATAGGCGCATATGTGATTTTGGGTCGTGACATTTCCAAAATAGTCATGAAGCACATGTTTTCTATTTTCTTATGTTCTGAGTTGTCTTCATCACTCCATCTTTTGAAGGATTTTTTTTAGTTGAACCCTCTGGAGACATTTCTTTTATGATCTGGGCATTCAGCTTGAACATGGCCATACCTTCCACATTTAAAGCATTTTCCATCATTTTTGTCTTGTTCATTGTACTGCCGTTTGGATGACATCCTTCCCCTTTTTGTGTTTATATAACTTCTCATTAATCCATTCATGTTTCTTGACACCATGACAATTTCTTCTTCAAGAGTTTCTAGATCATCATCAATATCATTTTCAGGTCCTTCAGTTGTAGTTTTGAAAGAAATTGTTCTTTTCTTCCTGACGCATTTTCTTGAGATGGGTTTTCTCAAATGTTATGAGATCTCCTCGTAGTTCATCATATGAAAGTATGTCTAGATATTGAGATTTGAGTGCTACTACTTTTGTCTACCATGTAGTAGGCAAACTTCTCAGGATTTTTCGAACTTGATTACCATTTGAGTAAGGTTTACCAAAGGCTTTCAGATCGCCAGTGATTTCGCTAAATCTTGCAAATATTTCCTTAATTGATTCTCCTTCTTTCATTTGGAAGAGTTTATAATCTTGAACCAATAGGTTTATCCGAGTTTCTTTCACTTTGCTGGTTCCTTCATAGGTAACTTCCAGTTTATCCCACATTTCCTTGGTGGTATCACAACTTGAAATTTTCTCATACTTTTCTCTACTTATAGCATTATAAAGAAAGTTTCATGCCTTAGCATTAACTTGAACAACAGACATTTGCTCGTCTGTGTATTCATCTATATCTTCAGGATCAGCGAGTGGTTGAGCTACTGTTGGCAGTGGATAATTTTCCTTTTTGATAACACACCATATTTTGCCATCGTAGGACTTTGCATAAATATCCATGAGTACTTTTCTGTGGGAGAAATATTGTCCATTGAAATATAGTGGCCTTACTTGCAATGTCCATTATTGAGAGAGTGCTCCAGTAGTTACTTGGTTTGACATGATCTTTTTTCACTAGCTATTAAGAAAAAGATAAAAGTATGAGACCTGCTCTAATACCAATTGAAAGTACAAGAGGAGGAGGGGGGGGGGGGGGTGAATTGTCGATCTTTCCTTTTTTGTATGCTAAGTAGTTGACTAGTTTACTAATTAGTCGACTGAAGGTAGGAACAAAATATAAATAAAAGATAAGTAAAATACAAGACTTAAAGACACCAGAATTTTTATACTGGTTTGGATTCAATGTGAATACTACGTCTAGTCCCATTGGGTTGAAAGAGTGTTCTCTTTCAGTATTTGAAGTTTCTTGATACAAGAGAGTTATTTCTCGGGATGATAATCTTTTTTGGAACCCTTATAGAAAGCTTAAGGGTAAATTTCAGGGTCTTATTTGGTCGTGCTCTCTGGAAAAATGAAGAAAGAGACGACATAGGGGACATAAATATCCATTTTTTTGTAAAGTCAAAAAGGTGCTACTTGGCGCCCTAGCATTGGCCCTTCTTCCAATACTTATATCTTTATGTCCGATTGTTGTATGAATGAATGGTTAAGAGAATTGGAAACTACATTCCAAGACATTATAATATGTTCCAAAAAGACCCCATATAGCACAAAAAATTTATTGCTCACAAAGTTTTGTCACAAGGCAAATCCTTAGTCGATTTTTCTGCAACTTTAATATGATTTTCCCAAAATTTATATTTTCTATCCAAACATCATATATAGTCATATCATAACCTTAAACTCATTTCAATCATGATTAACAACTCTCATATTCATCTTAACTTACTTAAGACTTTGGTAAACTTTTCTTATCCCTGTAGAAAGATTTCGTCCTTTTTGATCTTACATTAGATAATCCTATAATGATGGTGACGTCTCAAGTATGGGGTGTAAAAAATGAAATAACTTTATATGCTTTCAAAGAGGATCTCATTTTCTATCTTACATCAATTGATTTACGACGTAATTTCATGTACAAAAACTTGGGGTGTAACAATTATACTTCAGGATTTCATGCATACGGAACTTCTTAGGGATTCACTTCGGAGTTGCACTCAGAAGGAAAGGCTTTTGGACAAACTTCCTAGAATCCAGGCCTTTCAGTACCGGTGGTGCTCCTGGGATTTGATCGATCTTGGTGTTATAGGTCTCTACTTTTTTGTCGTTCGCTTCGATTTTATTTTCTCCCGATTCTACCCATTTCATTAATTCCCCAAGCATCTTTATTATCCCGGGATTGGTCCCGGCTTTAGCTTCACTCAGCCTTTCTGTTACTGGTTCATTTCTGCAAGTGTTTTCCCAGGATGGTTCGGGCTTAACTTTGCTGGGGGCACAACTTTGGTTCTGCAACTGGGCTATCTCTGCCTGTAGAGCCTGTAACATTTCTAAGATCACCCGCAAATTGATCACATCGCCTTCATCATTGTGCATATAGGTGTTTTCCATATCGACCTGGCTTCCTCGTGAATGTTGTTTTCCATATCGGTGGGCAAGTTAGCATCGATGGTCACATGGGAGTTGGCATCGATTGGGTCTACGACCGGGGCCTCGTTGGGGTCAGCAGGGTAAACCTCGTTGCTGGGAACTATATTGTTGTTCTCACCGTGGTAGCTATATTAAGCATCAACGTTTAAGTGAGAAGATTGAGAGTTTAACATCCTTAAGTTTTCATGAAATTAAGATCTCAAAGAACAAGAGCAAAGAAGAGTGTGTTGTGGAAATTTGTGTGAAATTGCCACTATTATCCTTAACCCCATGGTAGGCGCCAAACTGCTTACCCTAAAAAACAGATATAAGTTATTTTAAGGATATACAAATTAATTCAATACAAATGATAAATTGCGTTAGACTAAACAAATAAAGGACGTGATAAATTGTCAAACCAATTGCAAGGAGTGAACTCGGACTCAATAACAACTTTAATGTAATGCCTGCCTTCGATCCCGAGCTCGTAATAATGAAGAACTGATGAACATCAGTAAGAACTTTGAAAAGCAAAGAAAATAGGAATAAAAGTGCTTTGGTATGCGTGTTACAATGGACCTAATGAATAGTCAGACTCCTATTTATATAGTAGGGGAGATTCATCCTGAGTACAATTTCATAAAAAGTAAAAATCTTCAGTGATCCTCTGTCGATATGTGTCGAGATTCACAATGTGACACCCGGATGGGCGCAGATATCACGTCCCTTCATTGATCGTGCTCGATTATCTAATAATGTTTGCTGAAGTTCAGGGATTCGAATCGGGCCTAAGGGTGCGGTTCTAATTCCTCCGAGGGCAGGTGTTTGCCCAGACCTCGACTCGAGAATATCCTTGCCTCAATTCCGACTCATCACATTTACATTTATGCTACTTTTACTTCATATACAACATTCAAGATCAAATTACTTGTTCGTGACTAAATCCAAATTAATGTTTAAGAAGGAGATTCAAGACCAAGCTTTACAAGTCCTTGAATCAAATAAAAGTCAAGCTCATAAGATACTTTACATTTTGAAGAATCAGAGGAATACCATAGACATTGTAACACTTTCATTTATTAAAATCAAATATTACATTGTGGTTGATTTCAAAAACAAAAGTATAAGCGTATTTCAAAATCTGGATATGTGATTTATCAACCGGAACATATATCTTATAACTAGATGATGGTAGGCACGTGGCTAGCACTGGCCCAATCTCGAAAATGAGTATATTTCACACGTTTCTTTATACAAAAAGTTCTACTTTTTATGTGATTGATGTTACATCCCATGTTTTCATACGTGAGAGTACATCGTAAGTCAATTGATGTAAGCTCAGAAATAATATTATATTTGATGGAATATAAATTAAGTTAATCATGTTACATTGGAGTTTACAAATATTTAAGATCATGAATAACGAGTACCAAGAGGGTTGGAAAGCTTAGAAGCTAAACCAATTGAAGAAAATAAGTTTCGTCGAAAGTCGACGAGTTTGGAATGTTATAACATGTGCTTTAGGGTGAGACTATGGTTCATTACATGATAAGGAGGTTATGATACGAGTTAATTTTTATCGTATGATATTTTTGTTCTACATTTTGAAGTCAACCAAGTTGTGGAACAAAAGTCGGCAAAGGTCTTCACAAGTTACACTCATAATGTGCTTAAACTTAGGTCAAATATAACTGAGCTTTTCTTCCAATATACTTGGAATTATTGTATGATATACCAACAAAATTTAATATCTATGAGTCTAGTTTCTAATGCATTAAATCGTTCATCGATACGACGTAGGAGTAGAGAGATATTTGCAGTTTCGCGAGACTGCGCAGACATCATAAGTGACAAGTAGGTGGATCACTAGAGATTTTTGAGCAATACATTTCGTGTGCTATATGAGGTCTTATTGTGACATATAATATACCAAATTGAAGTTCTTGGAATTTGGTTTCCAATGCTTTTAACCGTACCTTCATTCGACATCAGGATAAAAAGATATAAGCGTCGGAAAATGGACCAATCCTAGGGTGCCAAGCTAGCACCTCTTTGACTTTTCCAAACTTGTATAAACCTTAGGTCGGCTTTCTCTTCATTATTCAGAATAAAACGAATAGAGAACACCCATAAACATAACCTCAAGATATCTTCTAGGGTTTGAAATAAGATTATCATTCCGGGCAAGAAATCGAGAAGCAATAACATCAAAACGATCCCTACGACGTAAGTATCACTATACCACCTCTCCTTTTTCTTTGTAGTTAGAGTTTTGGAAGGTACTTCATAGTTAAGAAACATATAATATCCGAATTTAAGTTTTTAATTATCAAGAAAGGTTGATAAATATGTATCCTAATAGTTAGAACTCACGGGACAGTGATCGGAAGCCGTGAGTTCGAGTTATTTGACTTGTAGCGGACTGTTTTGTGTTGTTGTTGGGCTGCGTGTTTTACTACTGTTTTGTAGAGTTTTGGATGAGGAACGGTGTGGAGAAACACCATATAGATGTATGGTTGTGAGCTGGTCGTTCGTTGTAACATTTCCGGATCGTTTGACACGACTACGGTGATTGTCTTATGTGTGGAGTGATTAGGTTGTGTGTGGACTGTTTTGGGAGGCTCAATATGATTATTATTGATGTTGTTTGGGTTGTTTGGTGATTTTTTTGACTTGTTTGAAGTAATATAAATAGGTGAGGTGCTGTCCGTTTCATCATAAAATAGGTTGTGGTCGATACATAATAGTTATGACGCTTAAACGATAATGATAGTGTCGTTTCTCTTATTGTACATTAAGGAGTTGTGACATTTGCGTAGCTTGAGGTTGGGGCAGTATATACAAGGTATGTGAGGCTATCCCTTTCCTTCTTTTACACGACTCCGATTGTACATAATGCAATGAACGAGCTTCCAAAGATACTCTACTCTTAGAAGCTAGCAGTACTTACATTGTTTCCCTTCTTATGGAACAATTTATGTTAAGGTTGCTTCTCTTATTATTATGTTATCAATGTTGTTGGTATTTCCTGATTCTTAGAAGATTCTCGATGAAGAGTTATCTCTAATGATGTGTACGGAGAATATCGACCTTACGTCGCTCCGAAATGTTCTAGACATGATTCCAATGAGTCCTGCATGCATTATATATATATGTATCTATTTTACTCTACCGAGCCGCGCTATAGTCGGTCGGGTATGGCAACTATTGTGCAACCACTGATCAGTTGGATTTACCGAGTCCTCTTTGAGGCCGGATATGATATGATGATGATGATGCCCACATAGGCGAATGTTCTATGATGATGATGATGCCCACATAGGCGGATGTATAAAAAGATTATGTGTATATATGTATCATGCATTTCATGTTAATGTCTCTTAGAAGCACTCAGATGCTACAGGTTGTATCTCCTACATCTCTCTTCACATTACTATTCTTATTTATGCTTTCCCGCCTTACGTACTTAGTACTTTATTCGTACTGACGTCCTTTTATTTGTGGACTCTGCATGTCGTGCTGCAGGTCCTGATAGACAGGTAGACAAAGCTCCCCCATCACAATAGGCTTTCCAGTTCAGCGGTTATAGGCGAGATCCCTTCTCCGAACTTGCTGTGGTCTTGGTATGCATTTTTGTTATAGATATTATGGGTATGTCGAGGCCCTGTTCTGGCTATGTTGCATTACTTGTGCTCCTTTAGAGGCTCATAGACAGGTGTCGACTCATGTATAGTTTGGTATGCCTTGTTGACTAATTTTTGTTAAATCTTTCATGGCAGCGTTGTAGCTCGTAACTTTTATGTAGTTTCGTAGCAATCTTGTCATCCCATGTGATATATATTCATGATCCATATCTACCATTTATATTGATCTTGTTATCCCTTAAAGATAATAAGAAGGTTAGCTAAAATGTACGTTAGTGCTCGGCAAGTATGGCCCGGGTGCTAGTCATGATCCTCCAGTTTGGGTCGTGACAATTGATTTATCATATTCGTAGGTTAGTTTCTTGGGCATTTGGTAATATACTCACTTCCAGATCTTATTTAGGTAAAATAGATGTACTTTAGTTAAAAGTTTTATAGGTAATGAAGTGCATTATTTGTGCTTGAGCTAAGGCATAATATTTATCTTTCAGTCCAGCGAAGGGAAAACATTTGAGATTGTGAGATATATAGACCTATGTATGAGACTTTGTATATGGTTATACTGGTATGCCATATAATTATTTTGATTAGTAATTGGCATGGCTTAAGATTGAAATCTTCTTTATTGTTCCACACTTCCACTTTCCCAGTGCCTAGTTTGCTTTTGTAAAATGTCGTATGCTTATTTGTGAGATATATAGACCTATGTATGATTTCTTGTAGTTTAGTCGGTGTGAAGTTGTGCTTCCCTTTTTAATCATGTCCTTCTGATTCAGCTCCATGCAAATTGCAATTTTAAGCTCAGATAATCTTTCTTTATGTGAAAATTTAGTTTTATGATTTTGGACTTCACCTTATTAGACACTACTAAATACTACCTATTATTGGTGAAACTTCTTGGTAAGACACTAAGAGTTGTATTTCATTTTCAAATTTGGGGATAGATTCACGTCTTGATCTTTTAAATTTGTGGAAGACGCAATACTGTTGTTTTCTCCTATACTCCAATCATTTGTTGAACTATTCTTCATTATTGTATTGGTTTGTGTTCATTTTCCCTCCTTGTATTTCAATGTATTTCTTTTTGTTTTAAATGAAATATTATAAGAACATAGTGAAAGTTTGGGTTAAAGAAACATAAGGGTGTACTTGATTAAGACCTCGTAGAGAACAACTATCTTACAATAGAATAATATTTTAGTAGAAAATACCCTATTAAACAATGCNGTTAATAAACGAGAGTTTTTCTTAACTCCGTTTTTACCCCATAGAGATATTGAATAGAAGGGGGTTTTTTGTTTCCCACCATAATTTTGAAAATGAACGTTTAAATGCCCTTCAAAGGTAAGTAAATAGATCCGAAACATATAAAATGCGGTTAATCCCGCCGTGGCCCAAGCTATTATTGCGAAAATTGGCGAATA
Organism: Nicotiana knightiana; assembly: GCA_005239525.1. Lineage (NCBI taxonomy): Eukaryota > Viridiplantae > Streptophyta > Magnoliopsida > Solanales > Solanaceae > Nicotiana > Nicotiana knightiana. The sequence continues at coordinate 13,863 of ML389816.1, read as the reverse complement.
CAACCAACTATCATTAAGAATTTCATCTTTGGACCAAAAACAAGCAAGAGGTGGAATACCACAAAGAGAAAGTGTACCTAATAAAAATGTGATTTTGGTAATTGGTACATGTTTTCTTAAACCTCCCATAAGACCCATATTCTGGCTTTTAGCTGGAGAATATCCAACAATAGTTTCCATTGAATGAATAATGGATCCGGATCCTAAAAATAATAATGCTTTGGAATAGGCATGAGTAATCAAATGAAATAAAGCGCTTCGATAAGACCCCATACCAAGAGCTAACATCATATAACCCAATTGAGACATTGTGGAATAGGCTAAACCTCTCTTAATGTCTTTTTGAGCAAGAGCTAAAGTAGCTCCTAATAATACTGTTATTATTCCTATAACCGAGATCAAATACATTATGTAAGGTATAACTCTGAAAAGAGGAAGAAGCCGAGCTACAAGAAAAATTCCCGCCGCTACCATAGTAGCAGCATGTATAAGAGCCGAAATGGGAGTAGGCCCCTCCATGGCATCAGGTAACCATACATGAAGGGGGAATTGGGCGGATTTAGCAACTGCACCGGCAAATAAGAGAACAGCACATAAAGTAACAAATAAAAAATCGACTTCATTATTATAAATCAAGTTATTGAATATTTCGAATAAATCCCTAAATTCGAAACTCCCTGTTATCCAATAAAAACCTAAAATTCCTAATAATAAACCAAAATCCCCTACACGATTAGTTACAAACGCTTTTTGACAAGCATTTGCCGCAACAGGTCGTGTAAACCAAAATCCTATTAATAGATAGGAACACAGCCCAACCAATTCCCAAAAAATATAAATTTGTATCAAATTCGAACTAGTAACTAATCCCAACATGGAAGTACTGAAAAAACTCATATAAGCAAAAAATCTCAAATAGCCTTGATCATGAGCCATATAATTATCACTATAAATAAGAACCATAATTCCAACAGTAGTGATTAATATTGACATAATAGAAGTAAGTGGGTCGATCAAGTATCCGAAGTCTAAAGAAAAATCATTATTGATGATCCAAGACCATACATATTGATAAAAAGAACTGCTATTTATTTGCTGAATAGACAGGTAGATTGAAAAAACCATGACTATGCTTAACAATAAAACACTCTGAAAAGCCCACATACGGCGAAAACTTTTTGTTGCCGTTGGAAAAAGAATAAGTCCCGCTCCTATTAACATAGGGACTGGAAGTGGAATGAAAGGTATGATCCACGCATATTCATATGTCTGTTCCATAAAAAAGTTTTGAATTCTTAATTAATTGTTTCCGATTCACCGGATCTTACCTCTTTTGAAAGGAGTCAATAAAAAGTCAAAATATGGACTAACTTAAACTAATTTAAAACTAAAATCGAATTTTCTATTCTTACTTATTCTGAGTCTTTGCTAAATACTTCAACTATTGAAATCAAGAAGTTACAATTGGTCAAATGATATGAAAGGGATTAATTACTAGTCTCTTTTGAAATAGGCCTATTTTTCTCCAAGTTTGACCAGTGAATCGAACGGGGATTCAAGTTTTTCATTTTATTAAGTACGGCTGGTACCATTTCGATGTGTTTCAATTCTTTCGAACAAGAGAGGTTTTCTTTGTTCTTGTGCAAAAGCGTCCTCCCCTTCCTTCCTCTTTTTCTTATTTTATTTTTTATTTTTATTAAGTTCAACTAATTTCCTTTCTACAGAACAGCCGATTAGCAAATTCTATAGGTATAGATTTTATGAATCAAAAATAATGTGAAATAAAGATACCAGTCAATAGAGAACCTTTTTTTTACAATTATGAATGTTTTATGGAATAGAAAAACTTGAAAAAAAAAAAATATTGACCTTCTTTTTTTATTTCCAGTATTATGCAATTTTCACACATCTTTTGCCTATCTCGATAATGTTTTATTTTAGGACGACACTATTAGCTCGAAAATAAATAGTAGTAAAAAGAATTCGTTTTGAACAATAGATGTCTTTCACATCCAGNTTTAGTGAGGGCGACCGCGAAAGTCACCGAATGGGTCAGTCTTTTAGTTCTCCCAGATTTGAATATCAAAGGAGGACGTTGCAGATGCCCGGGGCTCTTTCCTAATCTATCTCATAGTATTACTGAAAGAATATGGGCTCTTCTCGAAGCATACCGGCCTATAATCTATGGTTAACCATAGATCGGCTAAGATCGGGAATGTTCTGTCATTTGGCGAAATCCGGCCTAGTATACTAGGGCGCTTGAGAGAACCATGTCGAAGGAACTCGGCAAAATGACCCCGTAACTTCGGGAGAAGTTTTTTTCATATTCATATTTATATCCTCTGCAACAATTGTTGGGACGGACTTTCGTGGAAAAGAAAAAAGCCTTTGGTCTAGCTATATTACAAGCTTATGTTTTTACGATCTTAATCTAATTATAGTAGACAACCGACTTTCTTAATAAAGAGAAGTTGGGGACATAGTAAACCTCCTACTATAAGAGCGATTCCCTGGGACCGGAAGGGGAAAGATTGAATCTTGAAAGACTGAGCCCCCGGCTAGCAAGATCGGGAGGGTTAGTGTCCTCTTAAGAAGGAATACCCAACTTCTGGGGTCAGCTTCGATCACGAGGAGAGAAGAGCGGACCATTGAAAGTCTCAATTCCTATCCGCCCAAGGTAGAGAGTTCGATTTCAAATCCAACGATTTATTGACCTACGAATCCGCTATTACGCAACTCAACCCTTCTCCGCAAACTCTTTCAGTTGTTGGATGCGCAAAACAACCTATTCCCCTTTACGACGACTCGGTGACCTTTGACACGTTAGACCTGGTTGCACGTAATCTTTACTTTCGCCTTTCACTCGTGCAGTTGGACTGACTAGTGACTTTAAATTAAACCTTGAGACCGAGCCCTGCCTCTCACCTTTCGGTTCATTGCAAGGAAAGACTAAAAAGAAAAAAGGAAGCTTTCGGCGGACACAAGCCCTCGGGACTTGACACTTGGACACCGGGAAGCTTGCCCCTTGAGACTGGGTCCTTCGTTTGGAACTGCCCTTTTCCTTTCCAAAGTGGAATTCCTCCTTGCTTTCCCCTTTGACCTGTGCCAAACTCCACTTTTGCTGTTGCCAGGTGGAATGATTCATTCAACCTCGGTATCGGCAACCAAGACACCCTTCTCTGTCGAATGAATCTTCAAATCATCATCTTCAAACCACGACTCCGATCACGGTTTCCAGTTGACTTTATCTCAGGTGACAGGGGCAGGAGAACACTTCACAAAATGCGCTTTGACAGCGAGCGAGATCTTTGAAATTCAATCAGAACAGCACTGGGTGGGTAAGATATAGGATTCTTGTCTNTGATTATTTAATTAAATGTGGCATGTGCAAGAACAATAGAAGATATTGCAAGGACCAAAAGGTTTCCACGTATCAATGATTCGGTGGAATAGGTTTTTTCACATATTAATCTCAGTGGAATGCCTACAACATATTCTCCTAAGTATCAATAATGAACTTCCATTCAGTTGCATATAACGTCTGCCATAAAATCTTTTGTCTCATCTGTTAGCGAATTCCTAATCAAGCAAGCTTGCAGCCAACATATATTTACATGACAGATAAACATTTTTTTGGAGACGAAATTAAAAAGGTGAATAAGCATACTCTAATTTGACTCCGATTTTAAAAAGCTAAATGAATATATGCATACATCTCTTTCTGTCGGTATTTTTATTTTCACTCTCATAATTATGTCTTTACTAATAAATAATTTTAGTTATTTCAAAAAATAAAAAGTTGTTATTTGTTTTTAATCCTTTCCAAATTTTATAAAACAAAAATAATTCTTATTTGAAAGTTTAGGTTCCTTACTTATTAATCAGTTGGCCCTACAGGACACTTTGTCCTTAACATTTACAGTTTGGGGACAATGGAACATATTGTTATGGTTTCAAATTTTCTTAATTAGCATAATTTTATCAACAAACCAAATAGTTGACATGAGCTCAAGTCGAATTTTGCATATTGACATTCAAGATACTTCAAAAGTGTATCCGCGGTTTCTTGAAATTAGCTCAAATTTTCTTAATATTGCATAAGGAAACTGATCATCCTGAAATATTAAAGACTTACCTTTTCCTGATTAAGAGTCTATTTGTAGTGATTATAGTGATCGGTATGGTTTGGACGGATTTTGGTAGATTTCTAGTAGTGTTTCCTGGTATGCTCACATATCTATCTTGATATCCTCATTTTTATTATTACAAATGGACGTGTAGGTTCAATTCTCTTTAACCTCAATTTTTTAAACAAAAAATGCTCGTTCAAATATGAGCTTGACCAGTGGACCAAGAAGTACTCTTTGCTAGAAATAAGCGATGCCATTATTATATATTTCTTCATTTTTACAAAATATTAGTATAAATATTTAATAATTTTCCGGGAAAAACGACGTGTAATGAAACAACTTCCACACTTGTGCATCCGCCCCTAGTAGTAGTACATTTGAAATCTTATTCACTACTATAGTTATGCTCTTGTGTTGAAGCAAGCATAGGAGGTATACTTTGTTCATGTCGAAAAACATTTAGTGGATCAATTTTTGTCTTAGCTTTAACCAACCTATCATAGTTATTCAAGAAATACTTTTCACCCCATGCTCTAGATCTCTCCACAACATCAACAGAGGAAGAATAACGACTACTAGCATTTCGCAGTAAGTACTCGTCGTCCATATTCACTCCAAGATCCATATCCAAGTAGTTTATATAAGCTTCCCTTGGCGAGCTTGAAACAAAAGGAGTCATTTCATTGTAAAATTCTCTTGTCCACTCTATGTACTCCTTGCTCTTGGAATCGTCCTCTTCGTTCCACTGTGCATAATATTGAACCGCGAGAAGGTTACCCTTTCGAGGAGGTAAAGCAATATCTTGATCACTAATTTTGTCGAATACAAGGAACGCCTTGGTGTTTTTCTCGAGTTCAACAAGAGTTGTCATCATTCCGTCCATTGAAAATGGGGTCTTCCCATAATCTGATTTGCCTTTGAACAAAGTTTGTACATCCATGTAGCGTTCTTTCAAACGGGTGATATCGTCAGAGGAGTTCCCGAATACGTTATCTAATTCAAAAAAGAAAAGTACATATTCAATCCAAGTCATTTCTTTGACATCATTCAGCTCTGGAAATGCCTCATTTAATATGGAAACAATTCCGGAGCCAAAATAATATCTTTTTGGACAAAAAGAATTTTAATAGGTGGTAAAAAAAAAATTACAAAAGTAAATATAACGCACTACTTCTGTGCGCTATACCTTAACGTTAACTTTTGCTGCTAAGGTATAGCGCTGCACCAGTATAGCGCAGTCCTTTTGTGCGCTATACGTACATCGTTTTCTTTTTCCTCGCTATACCCCTTGTTTAATCCTCTTCGTCTTCCCCAACCCCACCAGATCGTCTTCTCCCCAATTTTTTTCTTCTACCTATTTTGGTCCCCCCCCCCTCCTCGTTACAGTAAAAAAAAAAATTTCCCCCCTCTCCGTCACACAAAAAGTGTAGAACGTAGGTCCCATTTCGGAGAAGCGCAACGTATTACTGTGGGTTCACTCTTTCGGAGGCAAATTTTCAACCAATTTGCTTTCCGAAAACACTAAATCGAGGTATTTCTCTTTATTTTATGTTGAAACTTTTATAATAATGCATATTAGTTGATTTCAATGTGTTCTATTTCTTTGCAAAACTAGTATGTTACATTTATCCGGACTTAAATATTAGTGTTGTATAAAAAAATATAAAATTGTGAAATATATTTGTTTGTTAATATCCGGACATATATATTCGTGTTTTGCATGCCTTTTTGTGTTTTAGTTGTGATTAATATGGATTTGTTGTTTATATTTAGTTTAGTTTATTTTTTAGCGTAGTAAAATGTAGAGTCTTTTAGCGCAGTAAAATGTAGAGCCTTTTAGTGTAGTAAAATATAGAGCCTTTTAGCGTAGTAAAATGTAGAGCCTTTTAGCGTAGTAAAGTGTAGTATTTTAGTGTAGAATTCCTTTAGTTTAAGTATCTTATACCGGTAGTTGCATATATAATTAAGTTATTAAAAATTATGAATTTAAATTATAAAACAAACACACAAAATTATAAAAATATTGAATTTGACACACATAATTATTAATGATAGTTTGGTGCTACTGTGGCTCAAATATCAAGCCTGGAACCCGTATATATATATATATACTTTGTACACTTATGTTATTAAAAATTATGAATTTAAATTATAAAACAAACACACAAAATTATAAAAAAAAAATTAAATTTGACACACATTATTATTAATGATAGTTTGGTGCTACAGGGCCTCAAACATCGAGCCTGGAATCCATAGGTATATGTATATATATATATATATATCTTATTAAAAATTGTGATATTATATTATAAAATAAACAAAAAAAATTATAAAAATATTGAATTTGACACACATAATTATTAATGATAGTTTGGTGCTACTAGGCCTCAAATATCGAGCCTGGAACTCATATATATATATACACACACACACACACTCTGTACAATATAAAATTAAGGTACAATTAAGGTTCCGGACTCAAAAATATAAAATTATGAAATAAATTTATCTGTTAATATCCGGACTTATATATTTGTGTTTCCATGCCGTTTTGTGTTTTATTTGTGATTAAAATATATTTGTTGTTTATATTTAGTTTAGTTAACTTCTTATCATAGTAAAATGTAGAGCATTTTAGCGTAGTAAAATGTAGAGTCTTTTAGCGTACAATCCCTTTAGTTTAAGTATCTTATACTGGTAGTTGAATATATATATATATATATATATACTCTGTACAATTAAGTTATTAAAAATTATGAATTTAAATTATAAAACAAACACACAAAATTATAAAAATATTAAATTTGACACACATAATTATTAATGATAGTTTGGTGCTATTGGGCCTCAAATATCGAGCCTGGAACCCATAGGTATATATATATATATGTATATGTATATATATGTATATATACTCTGTACAACTAAGTTATTAAAAATTATGGATTTAAATTATAAAACAAACATACAAAATTATAAAAATATTGAATTTGACACACATAATTATTAATGATAGTTTGGTGCTACTGGACCTCAAATATCGAGCCTGAAAC